>JAQGCE010000220.1:0-14974 GCA_034699185.1 Eupelops torulosus
GAAATGTGTTACAATTCGCCAAAAATTTAATGAAAATTCTGTTCAGTTTTTCGCAGATATTTTAATAGTGTTTTCGTTAAATTTGATGAAAAATGAGTTTTTCTTTAAATATTCTAATTTTTAATTATCTTATTGTAAGAAGAATTGGGACACAAAATACAATTAATTTTATGCCAATTCAATAATATTTAGTGGAAAATAAAACTTTTTTTTAGAAAATTTCTATTAAGAAATACAATATTATTTTAATATACATTTTGTATAATGAGTTGAATCACAATTAACTCAATATATTCTATATTTTCAGATAAAAATGAATCCATTGTTTATGAATTATGATGTTCTGCCGCAACGAAACTTAGATCTGGTTTTGAGAGGACCGTAAACCACAATCCATAATCATATCCACCAAAAAAATAAATTAATATTCAATGACTAAACTCATCGTTGATTAAACTTTTTGGCTGTTGTTCTGCTTTTTGTGTTTTTAATTATAGACATTGAACTCATTTTATTGGATGTCTGGCAGAGGCACAGGTATTACATAAGAGATGCTGAATATTTAAAAATCTATCGAAATGAGTTTAATTACTATAATCGAGTTGTGAGGCGACAGATGAGCCTTAAGTAGACTCCAAACGTGATCTAATTGTTGCGAAAAGCAAAACAGGCAAATAGTCTTCCCTATTATATAATTAAAATACACCCAATCATTACTATTCTGAATACAAACATCATTTGTAATGTCATTAGAATACAGACAAAAATCAAATTAACATTAAATAACAAATCTTTAACGGGTTTAGTCAGTCGTGAGGGGCGAATTTGTACTTGAACAAAATACTTGTACTCCAAACTTTTTTGTCTTTATTAATCTTTTAAAGTAATTTCATTCATATTTCAAAAGCTATTCATTTTCATTAACAAATGTATCACTAAATTATACAAATATATATCATTTCTTTGATTTAATTTTATAATTAATTAAAATTATATATTTCTTCTCATTTTAGAGTAATTTATTAATTTGTTTGATTTCAAAGATATATAATAATTACAATTAGTCATCAAATTAAGAATTTGAAGGCTTTTCAACGCAAAAATACATTGACTAATGAAATATTAATAATAAAATCAGTTTTAATTCAAAATATTATGAATAAAATCTTGAATTATGATATCGTGTGTGAAGTCAGACATCATTTTTGTATAATAAATTGGTTTTTATTGCAATCATAGATTAATTTTAAAAACAAATTATTCTTCAGTTTTGTTGAGATAACAAAATTTCATAATTTTTTTCCGCTTCGATAAAAATTTTGATTAAATAAAAAGGATTTCCGTTTGAAAAAAAACCAATAATTTTTTTCCTTAAAATAAACTAAAAACTAATTTTATTTTAAAGAAAAAGGAGAAAAATGAACTTAAATTCATTATTTTATTTTTTATCTCTTAATCAAATGATGAAAAGTGCTAGAACATGAAACAAGAAATTAATGGTTGCGAACAATTTGCACCAACACATATTTAACTCATTCCAGATAATCTTTAAGATAGTTTTTTATGTGTTATGACTTATGAGTAATGCATTTGAAAATATAATTAAACTATTTTTTTCATAATATGATATATAAATTCTATCAGTTATGCGATTCACACATTTTTAAAAACTTTTCCGATTCTATCGATTCTATAAATAAATAACAAACATTTGGATAAAAAAAATAAGTTATAAATAGAATACAATATAAACTACTGTAGACTCTGAAGAAGAAAATCTTTTAAAAAGATAACACATTTTTAAAGTTATTGTGAATTCTTTGTAATAGATATCACTATTCAAACAAATCAATCAAATAAAAAGAAAAAGTCAATGAAATAGTTTCCACAATAGTATTATAAGTTCATAAAAGTTGAATAAATTCAATGCTAACACAATTAGAGATATTATATGCAAATATACTCCACTTTACTCTACATTAAAGAAAAAACCATTTGTTATAATATAATTGTCTGAATGTTTATATCATTAAATATATTCGTATATTAATATTAGATGCAAATCATTTTCCGAAACAGTTTAATGCACTCAAACAGGCCTTCATTCTATTGAAATGAAATGAATTCAATATATATCTCATACTTTCCATTAACGAAATCATTCAAATTCATAGAAACAGCTCAAATGATACAGTTCAAAGTGCTCATACATATAGAAGAGCACATTCATATCTAATAGATAAGCAAGGGCAAACGATCTAATAACATTGGTATTTTACTTAACTTTATACTAAAATTCGTGAAGAATTATAGATAACACAAAGATTGTGATAACCAAGAAATAGATAAGACATACATTCAACTCTGTTTACATATTGTTAGGCTCTTGACCATCTCACCGTTATTTCACGGAACAATAAAAGGTAGATTCAAAGGAAACCCACTTCTTGTAGGGTTACTACAAAATATACACACATTTTGTTATAGAATATAATAGATTTTTAATATTTAACTATTATTCCAAATCTAAAGAGGAATATATTTGTTTTGAATTGTTTTGTTATGAAAGAGGAATCAATTTAGAGTTGGCGGGTATTGTCTTCAAAACTGAATCAATTGATTAGGGAATAGTAAAGTGGGCCGACTCTCCACTTCTAATTAACTTTCATATCTAACACTTATTAACAATTGAATTCATTTCTCTTCACTCAAATTATTTTTAATTAAATTTATTCAATTCTATTATATTATATGATTAATCAAAAGGAAAGACATCGTTTGAGCCAATGCCTTATCAAAAGGACATTCTTATAGGTTAAGACCGAATTTCATAGGAATACTTGTTATTTGAAATATGGTGTAGTGTGAGGTATAGTCGATTGTGTGAAATACTTTTGAAACTCTATCGTGAAATGCCATCGATTCGAAAGATGCCATTAAATAGAAATACAGTTCAGCTCTTATTAGAGTCTAATATAATATAATTTTATTTCAACTTTAATAACAAACTTAAGTAAAGATATGTTTTCATTTCATATAAAGTATTAAAAATAGAATTTATATAACTTATAACTGGATGTGAATTATTAATGTTATGCCAATTATATATTTGCCTTATTTAATATCATATCTGTATTATTACTATTACCTAATTTGAAAATGACTGCAAATAATGGTAAGTCGGCTCCGCTTCTAAAGCAATACAAAATGCAATATTGATATTGCAATCAAACGAAAAATAAAAAAAAAGTATTAAAAAGAATTATTCGTTTGGTTTTTGAATACCGCAATTTAGCTTGTATAAAAAGTAGAGTGAATTACCGGCGCACCTTATAGTACACTGTGTTATGCACAGGTATGAGCTCACAATGGTGTTGCATAACGGCAAATATAAGGCTATCTAATAGCAACTCTATGTAAAAAATACTAACTATAATACCGGTCAGATTGCATGTTATATAAATAGCACAACCGATATGATAGTTGTGGGCCCAATAGCAAGAGCTGTCTATCCCCTGATTCGATCCTCAGTTTGAACCAAAATACAAAATTAAGTTAAACTCGAAGTTTGTATCGCTTTTAGAAACTTAGAGTTTGAATCAAAAAGAGATCACATCTCAGAGTGACTAACATTTTGTGTGATTCGCTGATCACAGATGTATTCCCTCCAGAATTAGTTTTAAATAATAATTATATAATCGTTTCTTATTTTATGTCTAAACCCAGAAAATCAAATAATCATTAAAAAGAGAAAAGAAATAAAAAACGATTATAACTTTTCTTTTATATTGATTTTTGTCTAATGGTTTTTGCGTTCACTCTGACGATGATTTTCATGGAATCAATTCCTTTCATCTCAATTCCTAATTGAACTCAATTTGAAGAAATGTTTTCAAAACTTTTCATTGAACTTTCCAGTGCTCTTTCCAGTGCTCTTCATATGAAGATTAGCTTTTGAACTATAAGTTTTGCTTCTAATCAAAAGTCTTTTAATGAAAGACAAGTTAAAAATGAAAAAATTTGGTTATCTTTTGATTTCCACTATTTTTTAATTGTTTGCTTTTGTGTAAAAACTTATTATTTTGATTCTGTGCTCATTTTCTCTCTTATTGTTATTGTTTATTAAACACTTAAACTTCGATTAAAAGGGTTTACGTTTGAAAAACTTTTTCAAATAATAAGAAAAGCGTTCAAAAAATCTTTTCATTTGAATAAAAAGTTTGTTAATGAAGTGCTAAAAGTTGTGTTAAAAACAAATAAGTGAATAACTATTGCTTTTAGTTCTGTTTTCGACACTAAAAATAAAAGTGAATTATTTAAGAGCGAAAAAAAACTTAAAATAACAAAGTATTTAATTATCGATCATATAATCGGAGAACAATTAATCAAAAATCGTGTTTTTATTTTTATTTGTTTTTTTAAAGAAATGAGAAGTGTTTTAGAGATAAACAGATGGAAATGTGATGTCCAATCATTTTGCAATCTCTAGAGATTTGCTAGATTTTAAACTTCATAGTTTGAAATACAAGAATAAACACTAAAACATTTTTTGATTGAATTGAATTCAGGTTTTAGAGTTCAATACAACTAAAAAATCTGTGATTCAATTGAATATTTCATTGGATTTGAGTGAAGAGGACTGAGAGAGAAGTTCAACGATAGAAGAGTGAGAACTGAGTGAATGAATGCTTTGCAAAACAGTTAAGCATTGAATGTATTAAATGCTTGTTTGGCTTTAATAGCATTAAAACCCGAAGCAATAGGAAAGCAAAGCAAAGGCAAAGCCATTCATATTTCTTATCCGCCTTAAAGTCAATGCATTTCTCTCTCCTCTCAAATGCATGAGTAAAATGGCTGACGAATAGTATAAACATTGAAATATGTTTTCATTCGTTTTAAATCAGTTGTGATTACAACTAAATCATCACAACTACTCATTACCATAACATCACATCAATAGGTAAGACAATTGTCCTTCAATTCATTCATTAGTTTCGTTTGTTTTTTCAGTCGCTTTCAAGTGATTTAAGTTTTGTTTTTCATTTCAAAATGTTTTGGTATTTCATTTGAAGAGTTGTTTAAACAAAACTTCAAATCAAAAAAGTTTTGTCTAAAAATCACAATTTTAGTCATAAATGGAAAGTAAGTAAACAGTTATGAATCAGCTGTCAATGGCTTTAAAAGTAACACCGAAATGGTTCCGCAGTCGACCACCGAAATGAAGAAGTATCGCGACTGGCCTTGACATCAATAGGAGTGCACCGGAGATGTCGTGTTTGTTAAAAATGAAGACTTTTATAATAGTGGAGTTGATATAACGGTGTTTCACGTGTTGTGACTTCCAATATATAGTCAATAATATAATGATGTTATGACTCATATTCATTGATCGCTTACTCAATATGTAATACCAAAGCATTGAATCTCTCTTTTTGTGGTTTACTTTTATTTGAGTCCAATATATAGTTATTGTTTCCATTGTTTCAGAACTTTTCTGATAATTTACTAAAAAATGTATGTTATTTGCGGATCGATTGGTGTCCCAATTCTGATGTCAATCGACTTCTTCTGCTCTCAGACCGACTCTTGAGAGTAGAGATGAGAAAAGTTTTGTTCGGCTTTTAGTTTAGTTCTCTAAACATCAGAATTAAGAGTTTAATTGACTTCGGATTACCAGTAAATATATTATAATTTTTTTCAATCCATTTATAGTTTTAAGCCTTAAATCAATTGTATTTAAATTTAAAAAATTTATTTTTGTTTTTGGAAACGAATATTGGATTTGCACTTAAATTGAGTCCAAATCTAATTTTAGTGTAAAAGTGTTGTCTAATATCTCTTTGTTTCTCTTGTGTCACAGATTGATGTCATCTTAAATTCCTATCCATTGATTCCTAACATATTTGGTGCCAAATAAGTAATACATTAATTATTTGCTAATAAATAATAATGCGATTGACTATTGACTGCAAACTATCGATGAATTCCTTCTGAAGCCAAACAAAGAGGTATTGAATTTATATTAAATTCATATTTAAATAGCCATCAAATGAATCGAATTTTTGTAATTCAATATTTGAGTCAATATTTTCTGATTTTAATGATCTGAATATTTTCCGCTTTATTTAAATCATTAGTTAATGTGTTTTCTCTGCCTTTCCTCTTATGTATTGGCATTTGTTATAAACTTTTAAATATTATATATAAATATTTTATTAGTTTTTACAAAACTAAACGTAATATTATTAGTTATTTTAACAAAATTTGAACAAAAATTTTATTATAAACTTCCTCTGAAAGCACAGGAATTAATGTCAACTCATATATTGTTCTCTCAGTTCTAAAGTTTAAATTGTATTTGTTTTTAAACAGTTATTGCAAGTCATGAAACTTAACTATTGACTGGATTTTGTTATTTTTATGAATATAGTCTATTAATTATTATTGTTTAGTCTTTGATTGAAAGGAGTGACATAAACTAATGGTGTTCTGTTGACAGCAATGCTCTCAACAGACCGTAATTCGAAGTCCGTCTCTTGTGATTCTCTATTCTATGAGAGATCATCACTTAAGAGAAAACTCTTGTCGAGGAGTCCGTCCGGAATGAATGGCACATCCAATATATCGTTCAAGAATGACGACTATAACTATTTGATTAATTGTAATGAACTCATCAAAACTTGTAAGGTATGTATGACTTCTCTCTCACAATGACTTTAATTATTTTCTTTTTGTTTTATCTATTTTTACAATAAGTTTAATAATATTTGGAAATTGAGTTCATTTTGTCTTTTCTCAAAACCAATGAAAGTTATTCTCAGTTTTAAAACTAATTTTGTTTAATTGATCAAAAAGGAGGCCCTTTTGGAGAACGAGTCAACTGTTATAAACACTTTTCCTGTAATAACCACCGCTGAAGGCATTAACGATATCTCACAAAAAGAAGATTTCGATTCGGTATTAATTAAGAGATTATTTTCTTTATTTCACTTTTATTTTTAGTCAAAAGTCAGACTTTATTTACGAATGAAATGAATATTTTTTGTCTTTTAATTACTCAGTCATTGCAGTCATTACTACCAAAATATTTCAATGTTTTTGTTGTCCACAAACAACAGGTTCAACGAACCAAAGAACTCAGGAAAACGTCTTTAGCCGAGTTTGTCAAATGGTTGAGTTATACCGAACACCAATTGGAGACCATATGCTACTGTGCCAACACTCAGATCATCTCAGACTGGTCTGACATAACCAGTCACCACAAAGTAAGTCATCTCTCAATTAATTCCATTAATAATTATAAAAGAATTGGTATTTATTTATTTAATGCTTTTGACATTTAAAGATCTTAGAGAAATGAGCATGATTATTTTAAATTGGAAGGGATAATCATGGAAATTGCATGTTTAATTTCGAAGTTTAATTCCTTTTAAGTCATGATTTGAGTCATTCATATCTTCACTAAAATTAAATTATAATAAAAATGAGAGGACTTTAGTCTATGAACTTATTTTAAAAGAAAGTTAAGACAATTGTTCTTAGATTTTGGTTGGACTCGAATTTAATTTCGATTTCAGAATAGCAGGGAATAGACAACTCCCTAAATAGGAGGGATAGCTCAGCTATCACAGGGAGGATAGGGACAACAAAATTGATTTCAAGCAAATATTAAAGAGGCTCAGCTGAGTACTCTAATCACCAATTTTTAGATTATCCTCCTTGGTTATCCTTTTTAAATAGGTGTAAGTCATTCTTTGATTTGAAGTCATACTAAGTTTTTCTTTGAATTGAATGTAAACCAAACCCTATTTTGTATTCATTTTCTCTCAATTTTGAGGTTAGAATCTGTTAAGTATTTTCATTACAATTGATTTGATTGACGTTTTTAATTATTTGATCTGTTCTTGCTCTGTTCATGTTTATCTTTGCAAGAAATAATATGAATTGATTACCATTTGTGGAAGAATTCAAAGTAATGACACAATTTTAGTATTAAATTGTGTTAATTAGTGAATAAATGATTAAAATCGATGAATTTAATTGATTTTATGACTCAATTTTTGCCCCAAAAACTAAGAACTTTTAAAAGAGGTTTATATTTGTAGTAATGTTTGAAAATAATGATTGTAATAATGTTTCGATTAATTGCGAATATATTTTAGCGAATGACACAAATATTTGTTTCCGGTTTTGCGCCGCTATTGTACTGAAGGCACAGTTCGTGTGAAGGCATTCAATCATTTGTTTATTCTTTACTCCTTTAAGTGATTTCGTTAATTGATTAACGAAATTGTTGTGATCACCACTCAAATGAAGCCACTAATGCTATCTGTAGTCGTTCTTAGCTTTTATATACCGGTTTATTATAGGGATCGCCAGTCACTCACAAAGTCCAGGGCTTCTAAGATTTGTGAAGTGATTTCCATTTTACTATAATCTGCTTAAAATCTGGGGGAATATCAACTTTTAATACAACTTTAGTCATGTTCTGATAGTTAGACCTTGTCTATTGCCATCTACAGCTCCATTAAAAAGTTGATGGACAAGTTTTCTTTATTTGAGTTCAAGTTTTACTTCGAATATCGACCACTTTGTGGCTCCACTTTTCTAATAAGTTTGAAAAGTTTTGTAATTTTTAAAAAGTTTAGAAAATGTTTAGGAATTAAATTTAAAACTTGTAGTGAAAGGAAATGTGCGTCCCTTTCGAGCCCTTCATTCAATTTAAGCTTAAGTTGAATCTCAAGAATATTAGCATTTAATTGACGAACAAATGTTATGTTGTGTCGACTAATGGGTTATTATTTTTGAAAAATTCATTATTATTAAAATGGTTTTGCATGGCTGACACTTCCGTCACTCATAGCCATAGCCGTCGTCTCATCCTATGATTTAATGTATTCTTTGGTCTAAATTTGCATTATTTTGAATCGATTCGTAGAAAAAGTAATTTTCTGTATCATTACCTCAAATATAAAAACAAAGGGCTATTAGTTGTGACCATCAAATAGCGCACAGAAGGGGTTGCCTTACATTGAACTCTAAATGGAGGAAAAATGATAATTTTATGCCAATAATTATCATTTATTTAATGACTTTGAATATTAATATTGAGTGTCTGACTGTCTGTGCATTAATATGCAAACCCTTTGAGATTAATCTATATTTTTGTGGAGTTGTCAATAGTTGGTCCAATTGTTCACTACTTGGAGTGTATTGTCGTAATTGTTTTGAAAAGCTATTCAAATATACAATAGATATGAGTGTATATCATATCATAGTATAGTATACTATGATTTGTCTTCTGTTGTAAATCCACATTAAATAGAGTTTCATAAAAACATTTAATAAATTGAAACTCGTTTTTGTTGATCACAACTGCAATAGCACTGAATAAATGTAAACCTCTCTCTCATTGGTGGCAACCAATCGGAGCGGAGTTTTCTATGATATAATTGCAGATCACGTGAGGTATCACCTGGTGCTTTCACAACAGTGCTGCTCTGCAACGCTTGATAGCGTTTCCATTAACCTGCCTGTGCTCTGCCTCTACTCGTGTGCCACCACTTGTATTGTCAGCTTTTATACGCTATTATACGCTGTGTTTTGTGTTGAGTCGTTTCGATCCCTATATTTGTGTTTGGATTATGTTATCCCAAAACTGTTTGACTATTCCTCGTGAGTCCATAGCGCCCAATCATCCCAAAGTGGAACTGTTGGCGACTGTCTGACGCCCTGACGCCACTTTTCCCAAATGATCAATTGTGGTGCTGTTGGGATTCGATCCATCAGATTCTGTCCCATGTTTTAAGTTCTCAGAGGTTTTCATTAGTTTTTCATTTCATTATTGTTTGTCTTCACAACTGATTTATTCACAACTCATTCCAAAACAAAGTATTACCTGATCTCACGACTGACGTAACCCCTCTTCGCACTAGTAGTCTCTCTTCGTTTAGTTTTCAATACTTTTCAGTGATTTTTTATAATATTTCTCTCTTTAACTAATAATTCATTCGTTTTGCGATTTTTTTTACCTCAAACTCGAGTGAAAAAAGTTTAAAATAAAACAAAAAAAGTTTTTTGAAGTGTGTCTCAAATGCATCTCTTTCTCTGATATTTTGTTAAAACGCTATAAACTATAGGGTAAGTGCTCTTCCATTAAATTTTCTTTAATTGTATTTTATATTTCGTTAATATTTTATATTTTGATTAACAAATTGAGTTCAAGTCAAACATCTAAAGACCTTTTTATAAGAGCTTTAATTTTGTTGATTACTAAATGTAATACATTTTGACGGATATTTCCACACAAATGTATTGTTGAATGTATTGTTGAAAGTGTCAAATATTAAATAGTTTTGACATTCACTGCATATATTAAAAGCAATTTGTGGTATTAAACAGCACTCCATGTCGTAGATTAACTGATAAGGATTTTGTCGGTGAAGTGGAGCGCAGTATTGCAAGTGATATAACACTGTATTTAAATATAATAAATATAATGAAAAACTAATCAAATCTAAGCTTTCATTGTTTGGTAATTGCGTTTCATATGATTAGGCGTTTCAGTCATTTGTGGCCTCGAATTGACTTAAATGTAAGAATTGATATCTCAGTTCTCAGCCCTAATTCCTATTTCTCGGTGCAGTCCATCATTACTGAACACTATTATATTTTTTGAGGAATCAAATAATGTTTTCCAATTGTTTTTTGCTGTTTTAGTGGAGAAAATAAGTCACGAAAATATATTTGAGCTCTTTTTGAGCCAACGATTGTATTCCTCAATAATTATTAACACAAAGTATACCTCTTTTTTGACGCAATCGTTCTCTCATTTGACACAAAAAACTAATAATTATTTTTTTCTTCTTTTTGTTCTGAATGTGAGTCATATTTTGAATGATTTAACATTGAGTTTATGTGAGTCCACAATAAATCAAAGCTTTATCATTGATTTTCAAGGACTATATCTTGACTTTATTTGCATTAATGTATGGCTTCTCCCTCTATTTGTTACCTTATCACAATTCTAAGCATCAATTATTCAGTGGTTGTGTAGTTTGTGGCTGTTCTTTGTGTTTGGGTTTTTGATTAAGTGTTTTATAGCTTGAAAAGAGGTAAAGAACAACATTTGATATGTTCTTGAATGATGTCCAAAAAGGTTGGTTGGCTTCACTCAAAATATTGCTTTTTTATTGGGAGATCCCACTAAAGTAGTGGCTGTCAATCTTATGGCAATGGATGTGATATTAAAATTCCGGTTATTATTTTTGATGGCTAGGTCAGTTGAATTGGGTGTGTGTTCTGCTCTGCAGCACAATCTCATACACATTGCCTCCTCTTTTTAAAGGACTAACACAATAGGATATTATAATAGATTAAACATTTCATTAAATATATGCCTTTAAGTCTTGTTTCGTAATAATAATTAGTCAGCACTTGAGTTGAGTACCTTTTTTAAAAGTGGTTATATTCTTGAGGAACACTACGAACAGAGCTCTTAATAATTAGTGTTCATCTCTTCCACTCCTTTATCTATAATTGCATCGAATGTTTGGCTCATAAATTGGTTTTTGGGGTCCTTTTTTAAAAACACAATTAGTATATGTATTTCATAAATAAAAACGTTTGGAGGCATTTCCCCTAAATATGAGTTCTGGCCAAAGGATGTTTTGGTTAACTCCACTAACCATTCATTCATTGAATCTGTTCCTAATCTTATTTCACTTTAAAAACATTTCTTCAATAAGTTATAACCGGAATATCTTATCGATGCACTACTCTCTCAATTATTCTGTGCTTTCATTTCTATGTTTCAATGTGTTGAGCCTTTTAATTGCTTTTCCAGTTTTTCTTCTGTTATCACAATTTTTATTACAATTTTCTGATTTGAATTAATATTTATTTTATCTGTTTTTTAAATTTAATCATAAGTAAAATCAAGCGTTTATTTGTGAAAAAGTCTAAACTTAAAGATCAATGACCTCTACGTTGTGCGCGACTTGTCTTTCATTCCCTTTAAACCTTATGCAGAGCAAAGTCACGTATGAATTGTTATGCAATTTGAAGCCACCACTTTTCTACCACTATTATACCCCGGGCTTATTAACAAGTTTATGCCATTTCTATTAGATAAGAAATGATAATTACAGCTGAATTACAATAAGAGAATACTCTAGTCAATTACCTTAGTCAATTAAAACTGAGAAAATGAGTGATCGACCATAATATCAATGGCTACTTCAGTCAATCTTATATTTACAGACGTTTAGTATTTTGACTCGATTTGGGTCAATATTGCGATTGTATGTTAAGAAAGTCTCAACTAAATAGATATTTGTTATGCTCTTTCATAGATTTGTTGGCTGTTTTGTAAGTGTTGTGCCGTTTGTTGTTCTCTTTCTTTCGTACTCTGCCTCTAGTTTTTTAGGATTTTAATATTAGGCAAAGATTTTTAACTTTTTTGCTGTAATTGAACTTCACAATTATTTTTGTGGGTCATCGCATTCAAACATTCATTTTTTCACTTATTCTCTCTCTCCCTCTCTCTCTCTCCCCTCCCTCTCCCTCTCTTGCAAGCTGAATTGTTCCCATTTTCATCTTATTTTTGGATATTTGTTGTATTATTTGACATAAAATATTCGAAAGGATTTAATGTTTTGGCGAAAATGACTTCAATTTTAATGATATTCTGGTCTCAGAGTTACTCTTGGAATTGAATATATGTTTGAGAAAACTTCACAAACCATTTCTCAATCAAAGCTTTCTTTGTATAAAACTCGAGTTATTTGTTATACAATATAATAAAACTAATTTATTTCTCATTTTTTTGCTCTCTTATTGTATGAGAGTTAACCCATTTTAATGGCGAAAGTTTATAACGTTTTGTATTAATATTTTGTTTAAAAATTGTTTTTCTTTATAACTTTTAATACAATTGACTAACGGTTTGGAATAAATTTGATTTCAAATATATTTATTCTTAAATTTAAAAACTGGGCGCAACTCTCCATCCATTATAAACTCATAGTTTGTGTTTTTAAAATTTGTTAGATTATAAGAAATACTTCTTTTGTAATTCAATTTAATTCCTGATCCCATTTAGCTTTCGGTTGTATATGAATTACTTTAATGCAAATCGTGTGACATATTTCAGGTTTTTATTCATTTTTTTGGTATTGATTTGAAATCGGTATTCATTATTTGGAGCGAAAAGATGTAAATTTTGTTCTCAAGTTTAGTATTTTTTTTAATTGAATATTGAATGAGTTTTTTTGAAGCCATGATATCAAGTCATGACATCCGCGTCTAAACATAACAGCGTTTGATTAGTTGTGTTCCGCTCTTCACCCATAGTACGGCCCGAAAATAGAATGTCTAATAATTCAAAATCCTATCACTATTTTTATATAATTTTTTTACTTTTCATATTTTTTTTATCTATTTTCTGGTTTTTGAGATCTTTCTCAGAATTAAAGAGGTTGAGGCTATACAGGCTGTACTCAAATTTTAAGACGTTTGCTCTTACTTCTGTTATCTAACATCTACTGAAGATCTTCCAGCTCAGTAGATTCCTCCTTGCTGACTCCAGTTTTAAATGTGAAATTTAGGAAAAGTATTCAATTCTGGCATTCATTGCAGTTATTTGTGGAGTATTTCCCTCGAAAACTGATATTTTCTTTGTATTCTTCCGTAAAAGCAATGGTATTATAGAAGCGATGCTTTTCAGACACTGTTTGTTAGCAATTTTATTGTCGTTGATGTGGAGCATATGCCCTATCGGCTGTCCTGGCGGTTATATACAGACGGCTATATCACCTGCTCTTCCATATGAGGGCTCGAACTTTGTGCCCACAAAACAAAATTTGCTTATTTCTATGGAGAACTAGATTTTTGGCTAAACTTGAAAAATAAATTTGAAGTAAAAATAATATTTTAGTTTTGTTCCAAATTTTCTTCTGTATCTCTCATTCAAAAAATTACATAATTTTTCAATGAATTCCCATTTGTCTAAATATGAACTCAATCTTTGTCCTAATCTTTTGCTTATTTCTCTTCGGTTTTCTTTGAAATTTATGTTTCTATTAATGGAATCATATTTTATGTTCCCTTTTATTCTGAGCTAAGACTTGATTTTAATAATTAAATTTAGTGAATAATTAGATAATTATTGCGATAAAGTCTCTAACTTTCAGAGCTATTGTAAAAGATTTTGATTCGATTGTAAGTTGACTTATATTTTAATTAAGGATATTATCTTTTCTGTTGAGTTTAAAGCTTTTCATTAAATTATTTTGTTTTTACTTCTATTTTATTCATTTTTCTTCTTCTTTTGATTATATTTTAATAGAAAGTAAATATAGTTTTGATTTATTATTTTAATGATTTATCTGAGACTTAAAGCTTGAATTTTAACGCAATTTATGTCAAAAGTCTTTCAAATCTGTCAAAAATCGGTAAACAATAAAAAGTTTCATTTTTTAGTGATTGAATTTTCTTGCTATTAATGGATTACTTTTCTTTATGGAAATTTTGATCTAAAACGCCATCAATTTTGTTAATTATATACACATTTATATCTGTTTTTTTATGTTTATTAATTACTTGATTTAAAATCAATTTCTTCTTAATTTAGTTTAAGAGTAGAATAAAATAGGATTAAAACAAAATTTTATGATATTTTCATTTTGCTTACAATTCATTTTTATTAGCGCTAAATGTTTTGACTCACGATTTGCTTTTTATAAAACACTCTTTTATTGATTGATAGCATACTTATCATCCATTAAATGTGTTTTTGTTGTTATCAGAGCTAAAAAAAAGTCATGTTTTTAAATATAACAGCATATGATATACTCAGCCGACAATTTGTTCACATTCTATATGTTCTGGGCATAAATTTTGTACTTAATTGCTTCCAAATAATTTTATGTGTAAATCTCTCTCTCTCTCTCTCTCTCTCTCTCTCTCTCTCTCT
>JAQGCE010000221.1:0-14972 GCA_034699185.1 Eupelops torulosus
AAGACAATATCATACGCCCCCAAAAAATGCCAATACATATACTCATAGAGTTCGGATGAACACCAGTGCCAATGAACTCACAAAAAAAATTTGATTGCATTCTCTCTGACAGTGCTTTTGGGGAAATCCTAATATTGGAGTACAACCTGAAGACATCGCTGGAGGAGAAGTGTATTAAAAAATACACTTAAAAGTAATAAAAGCTCAAGAAATTAGGTCTCAAAACAGAACCAGGAATTACATGCAAACTGTGTTCTTAAGGTTCATTAAAACAGAAATTTTTTTATGCTTTTGCTTAAGAAGTCTTACTTTTATTGGTCTCATAAAAGAAAAAGTTAACGAATTTTATGAAAACATTAATTTATTAATAAATATAAAGAAAACCATTTTTCAAATTTCGGATGAATAGCATAAATGAAACGAAAAAAGTAATAAATTTTAAAATACATTTCAAGTATATGTGAAATAAGATCTGAAAAATAGATTTCAATATCAGAATTAAAAATCAAATAAACGTTTCTTTAAAAAAAAGAGAGACTTCAGGTTTGACTGAAGAACTGGAAAAAGAGTCGTATGAATAACGAAATGAAAAACCGATTTCATAAGAAGCCCTCCCAAACATCCTTGAGTTCACTAAATCACAACTCTCTCCACTCAGTAGTTAATGAAATAATTTTTTCTTCGAATCCATTTAACTGTATTATAGAGTTTTTAATAATATTTTTTTTGGCTCTGATTTTCCCACTGACCCTGAATTCTAGATGTGAACAATCACTCAATTGATTTGTGGTATAATTTAAAAGCCACACTAAACTATACACTTATGTATACATAATATGCTGTGCAAGAATTGTTTGATTGTCTTCGTATGATTGTATGAATATATGAATTATATATATAATTGCGATTATATCACTAAAAACATTATATATATTATAAGAGAATGTATTGCTTTGAATAATAAATAGGTTTTGCCATATATTTCGCAGAGAAATGAGTATTTAAAAAGCAGTTCTCCAATAATTTTAATTAGTATTGTATGCGGGATAACATCATTAGCTTTATTTTGAGGAATTATTCATATCTATCTGTACCTAGAATTTAGTTCAATTGATTGATCATTCAATTGATTCGTTTATTTATTCTACATTTGATTCATTCGTGTAATTCTCTAAACAGGAAAACAAAGTGAGAGAAAAAAATATGTTTTTTGAGGAATGGTATAAAACACGACTTGAATCCAAATGAATAAAGAAAACAAATATTCGATAAATTGTTTAATTGTTTGCGAAAAATAAACTGATATTATGTCCAGACTTTGAATTTGATTCAGTGCTCAAATTGTATGTCGTTTTGAGATTACAAACAAAATATTTATTTGAAAACAGTATTATATTCGCTAAGAATTTGCTTTGAATTGGAGTCTGTTATGTGAGGACACATACAATCAAAATATGGATGAGCTACTATGAATTGATACTAGGCCTGAGACGTGTGCCCGAATACTAACATAACAATAACAATAGCTGTAAATCTATTTTTCTGGTCTCTAATATTATGTCAAGCGATGAGACTCTGGTTGGCTGATTGTGTAGCACAGGTAGTAATGGCAGACAAAGTGCCAGTGTGTGTAAGAGCACCAAAATAATAGCAGTGCTAAACATTTGGCGGCCGGATATGAGCTGCAGCTGCAAAGGTTTACATTCTGTCTATCTGTCTATGACTTATATGCTGTGCTCTTAAGGTCCACAGAATTTTAATAATACTTCAAACAGAATATACGAGCGGTTCGTTTCATAACGCGATCGTTTGGTCCGATTGGGAGAGACATTCACTGCCGATCGACCGTAAGCTATGCCATTCCCCTCTCCTTCCTGAGCATTGGAGACAAACCTGGGCTAACAATATACAAACAGCTGTTAGTGAACATAATCTAGTAGAATTAAAAGTGTTTCCCTTCAGGTTAAACACTGGAGAATTTGAATCCAAAAGCTAACAGTGCTCTGAAGGGTAGGCGTTGGCTCAAACTTTTTCGTCCTTATTCTCTACGCTCTAACAGATTTCTGTCTGTCTCTCCACTTATTAATGATTGTAAATCATATTTTTAATCATTCATATCAAGGATTGCCAGCACTTAAAGCACAGGACTCACAGTCATAAACATTGGTTAATAAAACACTTGACTTTTGCAACGATTCTAACGAAACAAAAATTTATTGTTTATTAAAACATTGCATTCAAATATATTCCTCTATTAATTCACACAAAATCTATTTATTCTGTGCTAATATTTTGTTAATTTATCACATAATGTGTGCTCACACATAATCTTTGATGAAAAAACCCACAAAATTTCCATTAAAGCTCAGCTTTTTATGCGCACAGCCTATCAGAAGTGCTGTCTATTTATTTTTGTCGATAATTTGATAATTTTTGAAATGTATAATAATTTCTAACACTTGTGATAACCAGTAAAAGAAAGGGCTGAACCATAATATCAGAAAACTGATTGAGCAACACTTGTGAGGGGAGTTGTCAAAGCACGTGAACACATGCAAGACACTGAAAATATCTGCCAAGAAATATATCCTTTCCTGTAGAATACATTATACCTTTTCCTGTCTGTAATCGAGTTTTGGATCGCCTTTTAAACGGGATTTTAAATAAAAACCATTTTTTAAAATTTTTTTTAGAAAAAACTTATTTCACTTTATCTGAAACTTTGGTTTCGCTTTTTAATCAAAACCAATGTTATTTATACAGGAAATGAGAGCACATATACTCAGCACAAGTCGATGAGAAAAATAGCATAAGTATTAAGAGATAATAAAAGTCTTGAAAACAAAACTCAGACTTAAAACTATTCTAAGAATAGAGACTCAAAACAATTAATTGTTTTATTTTATGAGAAATAAAAACTTGTTTAACATTAGGATAGTTATGGAGATAATTGGGCGAACACCGCTTTCTTAAGTTACTGCACATACCTGTATGTGTCCTCAGGTGAGCCTTCAGATGAGAACTTTTGCCATAAACTTTGTCACAGCCCTGGTAGGAGCACCGGTGCATTTTCTTAATTAACGGATCTTCGCAGACAAAGCCAGTACTGACCAAACCATATGTGTTGAGAGTCTTGGTTATTGCAGTTACTGTCGGCGCAGACTTTCTTTTACGAGGAGCGCGGCCTTGAATTGTCTTATTATTACTATTATTATTATTATTCGAATTATTATTATTATTAATATTATTGGTATTAATACTAATACTATTGTTGGCATTACTATTGATTTTGTCTCCAATTGAGGCATATTTCAGACCAAAACTTAAATGCAATGGTTGTCCACTAGTAGTAACCAGAGCCGGCAAATTCAAGTCATTTGGCACCGGGTCCTGTTTTATGCGATTCAAATCAGTCAGTATTCTTGCGATCTTGAACTGAGATTCGCTCATTGAGGGACTGTTAGCTATAGACAGTGCTGAGGTCGGATAAACTGGTGTCGGACATCGAAATGCATTGATTGATGGCTCGTCGTGAGTCCGGCGGCTCAGGTCAACGGGAACGTCATCAGTAAATACACTATTATTACTACTGCTTTCTGTGGGACTTTCGCATTGGGAGCCCAACGACGAACAAAAGCGCCGAAACGAACCGCTCCTACTGTTGGACATCGCCAACAGACTCAGTGCCGCTAAGTTCATGTCCGGATCAACTTCTATGGTGTTGTCAATCATGACAGACATAGGAGTGAACATTAATCCAAACAATAATAAACTTTTCCTCTGATTTACGTCAAAATAAAATTAACGATAAATAAGTTTTGTTTAACTTTTTGCTCAATATTTGAGTTAAACTTCGACTCAAGATATTGTCGAAAGGAGTCAAACAAAAAAGGGTTATTATTTGAGAGTTTAGGTTCAGTTTGGGTTTGAGAGACACACCTATCTCTTGAAGACTTCACTTAATTCACAGTCAAATCAGTTGAGTTTTTGAACTCTAAATATCAGATGAAAGTTGTGTTTAATAGATATCTTTTGGGATATATTTTCACATAAATTATAGACACAATAAAAATAATAAAAAGTTTTACTTTTTTATTCACTTATCCGAAGATATGGTTATCTTATTCTTTATGTGAAGAACATTATTCTGTGCCGTTGACTGTGACTCCAGCTGTTTGTCGTAAACTAATAAAATCACATCCAATAGACTGATCCAAAAAAGTAGTGATAAAAATAAATCCAATGATAATAACAATAATAAAACAAAAGTATTAAAACAAAATGCAAGAGTTGGAGAGAAGACCACAAAAACTACTCCTCCAAGAATGAACAGTACCTCAAAATATTTCCGTATAGTGAGCACTATTCTAGTGCTCAGCACAAACTGTTGGCTCAAGTTCTGGCGCTCTGGCACTGGAGTGTCTCTGTTTTGCTTATGGGGCTATTGATAAGCACACACACAGAGCGAGTGAAAAGCCTTAGCAATAACTGTCTTCAGAGCGCAACTTCTGAACGTATGTAAGGCATGACTTACTACTACCAGTGCAGACCATAGCCTTTAAAAATATGGGCAAAGAATAGAGTGGTGTTGGCCTCCCTTTTACATCATAATGACATCATAGAGCCGTCTGTTTTTCTGGTTAACATTCACTTCCAAACTCCAGGACTATTCCAATCTGAACACACCTTTCCCTGAGCTCCAGAGCTGTTGCAGTGAACACAACATTATTGAATGCATTGAAGAAAAAACTTGTCTGACATTTATGTGCAAAGAAATAACTTATTGTTTTAAAAGCAATAAATTTTAATTTATTAGCGAATAAAATGAATAATGAGATGCTTTTTGAACACATTTTCGTATTCTTTACTACAAAAAACACTGATTTATAACTGTTTTTTGTCAATAAGTTTGCATAAAATTCGTTTCAAACTTATGATTGATTTTCAATTTTGTATAGAAAGCAAACAAACCTTACGTAAGAAAAAACTGTAGTAATTTGTGCGTTAAGTGCGAGACTCGTCCTACTTTAGGGTCAGATCTTAATCTTAAACCAATTTTTCTCTTCACAAATATAATATTGAAGTATATAATTGTATTTGAATTGTGTTTACGAGTATTAAAACCAAAAATATTCTTTTTCTTCTATAGTTCTTAATCTGATTTACTATTTGATAAACTTTTCGATTTCCATCAAAAAATCCAAGTTTAAAGACATTTTTGTTATTTCTCTTGACTCTAATCTCACTAAATCTGATCTCGATATAAAATTAAGCATAAAGTTTAGCATAGTACCTTTTTTAAACAGATACATGCAAGATATCTTCCGGATAATGGGCGTGGCCTCCAAACAACTAGAGAAACAATTGTTACAATTTAATGGGTCGTTGACTAAATTGTGATTCACAATGGTTTTCCTCAAGAATGTGCTAATCCAAAAAAAATCATCAAATTTACATAAAAATTAGCAAAAAATAGTCGTGCGCTTAATTACTAGTTAATTGCAATTAGTTTGAGAGTGGGCGTTTTAGGTTAACCCACTTTGCACATCCTTGATTACAATTGTCAGTTCGTTTGTGAGTAACATAGGGAGGCCAACATAAATTGTGATTTGAATGACATTTGACACCAGTCTGTGACTGATTTGACAAACTTGTTATTAGTCTTAGTAATATTATTCCGAAATTACATATATATGTATTACATGAATATATAATATATAATATTCTATGGGATATAAAATTAAAGGTATTTATAATTTTGGTTCAAACGTTTCTTTCCTGATATCACGAATTTAAATCTGAATTTTCTTATTTTTTCTTCCAATTCAGAGTATATTGACTTTTAGTGCACAGTATTGAAGAAAAAGACCCGTAAAATCGCATTTATAATTGCATTTTAGTTGCCCTCCCCCTACATAACTGTGGCCCTCAATAGCGAGACTTTTAATAGACCGGTCAGTGGCTCAGAAAAACACTTCTTTTTTTAAAGTGTTCTTAAAAATTCCTAAAAATAGTACATTTTATTGGGAAAAAAGACTAAAAACAAATTTTATTTGAATTTTATATTTATTTATAAAATTCTATTCATTGACTCATTTTGTGGGTTCGGTTTCGGCAAACCCTTCAAAATAAAAACCAAATAAAATTCAATTAAAATATCGTTTCATCTTTCAAATTGAAATTCTGTCCACAAAAAAAGAAGGTTTTATTGAATCTTCAAATCTATTACTTATAGTATATAAAAATCATAATTTGATGTCAAAGTTCATCAACTTTTGCATTCAATTCAATGACTCTTTTCATACAATAACTATAATTAAGGAAAGAAAATATTATTTTAATTGAATTAATTGAATGGCTATTATATAAGAGAACAACAAATACAATAAAATTGTTTTAATAATGAAAAATAAATTGAAATTAATTTCATTGAATGTAAAACTAGATATTAAAACAACTGTTAAATGGATGGGCTTTCAGTAAAATAAAGTGTAATTTAATGTTTAAAATAAAAGTTTTTCTTTCTCTCAAACATTATATCAGTAGTTATTTAACGCAAAATATTAACTTTAATAACATTGCAATTAATGTCAATTTTTTCTTCACTTTTATACGAATCGATTTTAAAGAGATTTCGTTTAAAAATATATTTATATAAAAACCTCAAAAAATAAGAAAATGGTTTATATCTTATTCATGTTATTCCAGATCCAAAATCCATTCAAACAAATAGCTATCAGAATATGTTTTATATTATATGAAATTACAGTAATTATGTAATGAATAAATAGAAGTTCTCTTTCGGAAGCCTTGGAGTCATTGAAATGTATTGACTCTAAAAAAAAGTATACCAAATATTATTTCAAATAATTCAAAGTTATTTTTAATGTCATTCAATTGGAATAAATGGGGAAAGAGTTTTGCAATTCATTAAAACGAGTCGAACATTACTTTTTTAAAATAGAAAAAGGGTTAAACACTTAGAGGTGCAAGGTATATCTAGCTGTTAACACCCTTGATTGCACTCTATATAAGTAATTTTGTATTTATATTTACTGTGAATCAGATTAAAAGACATGCAATGGATAACAATCGGAACTAATTCCCGGGATATTTATAGATAGTTAAGTGCTAAATACCTTGCACATCTCTATCTAAACTGGTCGATGAATTCCATTGAATCAAGTTTTTTAATCTTAAGTTTTTTTTGATACTCTGATTAAGAAATAAATAAATTGAGGGAACAGTTATTCCAACAGTCAGTCCAACTGTGAAATCAGTTTATTTTATGATTTTTGATGTTTGACAGCATTTTTTTTCTTGATTTAAGATTCAAATGAGTTTTAAAAATGAATCAATTTTTTTGAGGAAAGGATAGGCATTAATCCGTTTCTTAGAAATTTTTAAAAACGAGTTCACTCATAATTTATTTAAATTCATTTTTCTTGATTAACAATAGATCAAAGTAAGTGATGACCAGAGGCTATGGATGATTTGATTTAGCAAGATTGATTGTTATGATTAACAGTTTGTGTTAAATTAATTTTTTTATCAAGTTCCTATTTTTTGCTGCTACTGCAAGTCTCAAATATTGACACCGCCCACTTTAGTTAGATACCCTGTTTATCGTTAAAAGCTGGTCCCAAAACACTTTGGCTGATACATTGAACCACTTTATGGCACAGTTAGCTCTTTAGCTACAAACTAATCACTTCTTTTGAATAAACTACTGATTGATTGAAAAGATGTAGTTTTAGTTATTGTTATTGACTTTGAATTTTCACAACTCATTAATATTATTATTTAAATGAGTAAATAAATTATGTATTTTCAAGTTTTCTAGAGTATTTTTGTTGTCTTTCAACAAAATGTGACAAAAATGACTAAGTGTTTAGTGAATATGTACTTTGATTTACAGATTTTTCTATTGAAACAAATGATTGATTCACTTAATTCTCTAATTAGTGGTTATTATACACAAGAATTAGGAATCAATCCATTGTTAAGAACTCCAATAAAATATAAGTTTTAAGTAAACAATAAACTTATGATTAGATAAATATTCTTTGGAGAAAAAATTCTTAGAATTAAGCCATAAATTAGAGCACAAGTACCACAAACTACTTGAAACTCAAGTAATTTATATCAAATTCATATTTCAAGTCTATTGACATAATTGTAAACATCTTTCAATTGAAGCCAACGAAACATTATATAAATAAATAGAAATTTAATCGCAATTATATTTTTTCAACAAAAAAATTAATAACATTTTGACCGAAATTCAATGCAATTAAGTTTGAAATAAACGTCAAAATTGTTTTCAAACAAAACGAATCCTTAGTTTTATTATTTGAAATCATCCGACAAATAGCTGAGAATTGGGTTGTTTTCAATGTTTGTCTAAAGATGTTTTGGCGAACTTTCATAGATTAAGAGCTCAGTTCGATAGGCAATCCTGTCTATAGAGTCCATACCCGTAGACAAGTCTGTAATTAATATTCAAGTTTGACCTAACTATCTATACCTGGATCTAAGTGTAGGTGAAGTGCGGATATACTGCGGAGAAAAACATTTTAAAACTCACGAAATAATATTCAAATTCAAATCAATAAGTGATTTGAGTATTTTAAACTTGATTTTCAAGTGAGCATGAATAATTTATTTTCCAATTTATGACGATCTTTCTTCTTTTTTGAATTAATTTATCAAAATAGGGATCAATTAATTAGAAAATATTTTAATTAATGATAGTTTTTCTGAATATAAGGAAAACTTATTATTAAATTGAAACTCAATTTAAATAATTTAAAACTATTAATAAAATTATATCGAAATTCTAGTCATTTAATAGCGATTCAAATAAAGCGCTTCAAAAATACTATTGAGTGAAGACTCGAACCAATCGTAGGATTTGTTTCTCTTTTGAATGCATTGAATGAGCGGTCAATCTATGAATGAATTCAATGAATGACTCTTTTTATTGTGTTTTCAATTTGATTGTCCATTAAATTAGTCCTCATTTCTTAATTTTTAATTTAAATTAAATTAATTTAAGACATGGAGAGGTCTTTTTTGGATAAACTAAGGAAAGGTGTCTCCACTATTGAGACAGAAGTAAAAAAACTTAAAGAGTTGACCGAAGAGGGAGATCTTGTCACTGAAGAACAGCTCAGAGACAACTTGATTAAGGCTAAGACCTTTGATGCCGAAGTCCGGCAAACTTATGTATGTATAGATTGAACAGCACTTAAATATCTTTAAATATCTAATTAATTGATCCAATTTATAGTCAGAAGTGTCACAACTGTTAAACGCCATTAAAAGTTGTGGCCATCCCTTAAATGAGTCCAAGAATACAATCGTTTCAATTAAACAAAGACTTTATGATATTGAAGACAATTCTAATCTTAAGAAATATGGATACAAACCATTCCCAGAAAAGTATTCTATGGACACAATTAATGATAATCTAACCGAAGAGGAAGAAGAAGTGGCAGAAAAACCTATTGATAACTACTCGAGCGGTGAAAACATATTGAATGCAAAACATTTGGTCGAAGAGTTCCCACAAAAATTAGATTTAAGAGAAGACCCGACCACACAAACGGTTCTTTTCGCACCCGATATGCCGATTGTCAACAAAAGAGGCGGAAGTAATGATCGGACAAAACCTGAGACCAAAAACACTGAAAATAGAGACCAAAATATTAGCAAAAAGTACGACAAACTGTTTAACCGAACGCCACAACCGCATGACTTCGGTATTACCCGTCGGTTCAATATATTTCCCCAAATATACAACAATAGAGTGGATCCAACGAAGACACCCGAACAACCCATCGACACCACCCAAACCTGTCGTTTCAATT
Organism: Eupelops torulosus; assembly: GCA_034699185.1. Lineage (NCBI taxonomy): Eukaryota > Metazoa > Arthropoda > Arachnida > Sarcoptiformes > Phenopelopidae > Eupelops > Eupelops torulosus. The sequence continues at coordinate 9,873 of JAQGCE010000221.1, forward strand.
ATATAAACAACAATGGCTTTCAAATGGGATCAGCTCTAAATCCGATGACACCTCCCAATCCGTCAAATAACACGAATGGCGGCGACAGCTTTGTTACCGTAGAGTTCACGCCCGGACTGACTACACATAGACCGAAAGGCATATCCAGAGTTCAGGACAATAATCCAAATAATGGAAACAATAATAAAATGAATAAGACTTTCAATTATAAGTCAAATAAAGAAAAGGAGACTAAGAATTGTTTCGGAAATACATACACTCAACGACTGCCACAATCGATATTACAGAGCGTCGAAAACGATAAGATAACTCCCGAACAGCCCATTCCGGTTACAGATACGACTAAATCAGTTCATATTCTGCGCTCAATAGGCGGTAAAAGCAGTGGTACGCCTCCCCTCCCAAAGAGCAGAATTGACGTCAATTTTCACAATCAAATACTTAAACACTTGTAAATAATTTTTTGTTAATTGCTTTTATTTTTAATTATATATATATTTCAATATTTAAGTCTAAAACACTTTTTTCTATAAACTATTGATTCGATTATTTCTTAATTTTATTCATTAAAATAGTTTTAATCTATTTTTAAGTTTTAGTATAATTGCGATCAAAATTATAGTCAATTCTCTCTGTTTTTCTAAAGCCTTTCCTTTATTTAACAAAAAATATCAGATTTTAAGGTAAAGTTGAAGAAGAGATCCAATTAACCCATTATTCAAAGAATTAAAGAATTGGCAAAAAAATGTGAATAATGTTTGAGTGAATTATAATATTTTGAAGGATTACGTGATCTTCAGCTTAACTTTGAAGACATAAGTAATTTGTGAGTTCTTTCCAAATAAAAGTAAATTTAGAAAATTAATTGATTCTTATGTGTAAAGGTTTTAGCGCTCAAATAAGTAGAGGTTGGGTTTAGGCTCAGCACTTGTTGTCAACATCCCTCAGTTTGACATTCATTGAATGTAGTGCTAATCACGTGATCAAATGAATGACGTAACGTATTTGATCACATGACACATGTGAACAGCTCTCCCACTTTGTAGACTCCAAATGTTCAAATGTTATCATCACTACTCTTGAGATGACTCGTATAGACATTAGTCGTCCCCAATGGGATCAGAGTACATACTCGGGTCGGGCCAAACACTTCTTCGCTGTAACTAATCCATTGAATCTATTGTGTGGTGAGAAAGAGCTGCAAACTGCCAAAGATATCGTTACTCGACTCAAGTAAGTCATAAACAGATTTCTTATCTTTTTATTTATTTATTTAACTTTGTTTTGATTAAAATTGGAACAGAAATGGAGAAGACATTCCCGATATGACAACTGACCAGTTATGGCGATACAAACAGATATACGACTCTGCCTTTCATCCGGAGACCGGCGAAAAGATGATTATTATCGGCCGAATGTCAGCACAGGTGCCAATGAATATGGCCATCACTGGATGTGAGTAACAGCTCTTTACTCTTTTCATTCCATTCTTCAAGTTTTCAACCGATTTTTGGCTCTATTTTATTATCAATTTTGGATCAGTTAAAAGGTGATAATTCAAAGAAGAAATAGCATGAACATTTTCAATTACTCTAATTATGCAATAATTGAGTTAACAAATAATTTCCGGTAATTTAATAGTAATATTATTGTAGTCATAGGAGAGGCTATTAGACTCCTTGTCTCATATGATAAACACGTAATCATATCTTCAATTCTGAGCTAATCTTTAATAGCCTTCGAATATTTGACAATATTTTTCTTTTTGCAAAACAATCGGTGTTTTTGCCAAAAATCATATGTCTTTGAGATTATGTCACAAAAGTTGATAAACAATTATTGCGGAAATGGATTGACTTTTGAGTGAAACCTTTCACCTTTTCCTTAAAAAATGCTTTTCCTTTGAAGGTATGTTAACGTATTATAAGACAACTCCTCAGACAGTATTCTGGCAGTGGTTTAATCAGTCCTTCAACGCACTGGTCAACTATACCAATAGAAGTGGTGACTCTCCTCTCCCTGTCTCTCAATTATTTACGTCTTACTGTTTGGCCACTTCTGGAGCTTTGGTCACTGCTCTCTCACTTAACAATTTGGCGAAGAAGGCACCCCCTCTGATGGGTAGGTTTGTGCCGTTTGCTGCGGTGGCCGCTGCCAACTGTGTAAACATTCCACTCATGCGCTCCAAGGAACTCAATGAAGGCATTGTTATAACCGACGAAAATGGCAATAGAATAGGACAGTCGCGTATCGCTGCCAAGTGGGCAATCGCTCAGGTAGTCCTCTCCCGTATAGGGATGGCTGTTCCGGGAATGACTTTACCCCCATTCCTAATGGATTATTTGGAAAAGAGATACGCATTGGCTCGTTTGCCGTGGGTGTCTGCGCCTCTCCAGGTGCTGATCTGTGGCTTCTTTTTGACATTCACGACGCCGTTGTGTTGCGCTCTCTTTCCTCAAATCAGTTCTATTGACATATCGAGTCTGGAGCCAGAAATTCAAGAAGTGGTCAAATCATTGGAAAACAAACCGAAGAAAGCATTTTATAATAAAGGACTCTAACCTTTGAAACCTTTTATGATATTATTATTATTACTATAATTTTGTTCATTTTTTGGTTTTATTATTACTATTGAAGACATTTATATTTAATGTTTTAATTGGTATTCGATTTATTATATTATTGTTTGTAAACTAAAACAACAAATTTTGAAATCAAGTAAAATATAATTCTAAACAATTAATAAATCATTTAATGATAGCTTTAATTCATTACTAATGAATCATTAGTATCTGTCGGTGCGGTCGACAACACTGGGGCTAAGCTTGAGATCAGGTCAGACATTGAATTCTTGTGTCATATCCATCACCAGTTTTTAGTGACATTCCTCACGAGTCAATACAGAAAAATTCTGTTGAATTCGATGAAGCATTTGATGGTTTGAGAGATAAGAAGACAAATATTTTTCGATTTCATCGCAAAAATAGAATGAATTCACAAATAAAGCGAAGACTAAACCAAAGAGTGAACCAAAAGCTCACAAAAGGAATGGAACTCTTTATCGGACTTTTTTAAGAATCCGTTTGACCTGAAAGACAACGTCTTCGTGTGGTATTGATTGTAAATCATTCAACTTCTTCAGCAACAGTTCTGTTGATTCGTAGCCATAAATGGCTGAATAAAGTGTTTCGGGCGAAGAGGCCTTATATTCCACGGGAAGGTCTTTGGCTCTAATCTCACGAAGACATGTGATGTCGATAACATTGGCCAAGAAATTGGTTAATCTTAAGACTAGTTCGATGTCATGACTGGCGTCCAGTAATGCATACAAATTGATTGGCGCCTAAAATATAAGAAAATTATAAAATACGGATCAGTCGTTTTTTGGACTCACTTTAGTGGCCAATAAATAGGGCACAAGTTCTGAATTGGAGGACAAGTTGACCAACAGTTTAATTGCTTGCATTCTGACCGGCGGATTCGGATGTGACAGAAAACCCATCACTTTGTTGAGGGCACTAACCATTAGTATTTGATTACTGTCTTTGAGCGCCAAATTAGCCAATGCTCTGAGCGTCCAATTGGTCAGCAAATCACTGTCGGAGTTCTTCACTCTTTGGACTAACATTGGAATGCATTCCTTAGGGATTACATCACAGATCAGATAACCATAAAATTTAATAGAAAAACAATACTCTAAGCAATTCCTGTGCTCTTTCACCGTTGGCTATGTTTGCGACAGCATTTGTGGCCGCGATTTGAACGGCTTTACTCTTATGACATAACAACTCGTATAACATTAAAACACATCCGGAATCGCAGATCGTGTCCTATATTAAAAAGAATATCAAATTTTGAGATAATTATTGATAATTTGGTCAAACATTACGTACGATATTAACACTGAAAGCACAGCAGTTGGCGATCACTGAAAGAGTTTTAATTATAAGGTCTTCGTCTCTACTCATCAACAAAATTGTGAGACTATGAGAGTCCTGTTGTGAGAGATTGGGATTACTTTTGCCGAAAAGTTTGTCCAAAATTCTCTTATGCATCAAAATCTCGGTTTCCGAAGGAATACATAAATTAATGGCTCTTTTGATCCCAAGTTTACTGTGAATCGAATTAACACTATTTTGACTGCAATTCTCTAAGTGTTCGACCGAACGGAAGAGTCGATCACTAGATATGTTCAGCGATGGTTCGGGACTTTGAGGTGCGGGTGAACGCCGTTGGGGTGTATTTCCCAAACTGTATGAACTCTTGTGAGGCTTCAGATATTGGCCGTAGTTTTTGAACTGAAAGTTAGTGGTATTCACTAAACGTAGATTCAATTCTCGGATCCGTTCCTCAATAGTCTTAGCCCATGGACTCCACAACTCTGGAGGAATGTTAAGGAAAGCACTTCTTCTATGAAAGCCGACGGGAAGTGTCAGATCTGTTTGACTCGAGGCGTGACTAAGACTTGTGTTGAAACGGATGTCATGTTTGGCAACTCTATTGTCCGTTCCATCACTTTTGCGTCTTTTGTGGCACTTCTTCTTATTATTATTGTTGTTCTTATTCGAAGAGAATATGTCCCGAAGTATAGAAAACCCGAAATAAGTGAGTCCGGCCAACAGAGCTCCGGCCAGTGCTATCTTACGGCCCGTTTCGTCTGAATTCATGACCAGAAACTAATCGCCAACCAATTGATTAAAGAGTTGATAAGTGAAGACAATTGTGGTTTTTTACTCTTAGATCCAATTCTAAGATATTTTACAAATTATTTATTGATTTCTAAAATTTTATTTCGTTATTAAAGAAATCAAAAATCATTTCAATGACGAAATTCAGACACAATTTTAAGTAATGTTTTCCTGAATTGAATTTATTGTTTTGCAGTCATTTATGTGTTTTATATCGATTTTTCGATTAAACCTAAACCGAAAGCAAATCATTATATGTTTTAATTAATTAATAATTAATTGGATTTATTTTATATTAATTGGAGATTCGAAGCATTGATTTAAAAGCATTTTGTAATCAAAAAATCAATAAAATTGTTTTGAATTCATAGCAAACGTGAGAATAAGTGTAATGTTTGTTATGAATCACATA
>JAQGCE010000222.1:0-14941 GCA_034699185.1 Eupelops torulosus
TGCACCTATATTTATATAATGGATATCCATGGTATGAATTTCTCATTATGTCTGAATTATTTAACAAATTTTAAGTTGAATTGTTTGGCTTTGTTTGGCTAGATCACTTTCGGTTTGTTTTTATTAATAGATAGCTATATTATATGCGATAATATTTTATTGATTTCATGTTTTCTATATTTTTTCTTTATATTATTTACTGGTTTTGCTTATCATATAGTGTTTGGCTTCCGTTGCTTTAAGTTTTGCTAAAAGATATTGCGTACAAACATTTGCTGAACATTACTATTGAATAGTATTTACGAATCATTTGATTCTTATTTTTAGTTTCAATGTTTGCAGAAAAAAATATATTTTATTTGAATTGAATGCCAGTCAATGATAGCGACAATAATTTTGTTTTATCTAATTTGTTATCAATATTTCGATTTGTTTTCTCCTCGAACCTATGTTTGCTCTCCTACTGGAGGTGCAGTACTTGAGTATATATTCTTCTTCACTGTAAATACTTGAGAGATATGTGCAAGCTATCTTGTAAAAATTTTTACTTTCATTTACTATAATAATTCAATTATCCAGCTTGAAATAACTGTTAAAGTGAAGGATATAGTAATTTGATCTGAATTAATCCTTGGCTTAAGTTAGATCATTTATGATTGTGACAATCTCTAACTGAAACATTGACTTTTATTCTTGTAATTCATTAAAATCGAATTGAGTTTCTTGTAATGAAAATAAAGTCAAACATAACATAGAGTTTCGCAAAATAGCGGATAAATAAAAAAACAAAATACTGTAACGTTTGAGTGATTGACTAATTTGTCGGACAGAATAAGTGGAGTGTTGTGTTTAGCTTTTATGACGTTTGCCATTTAGCATTTGCCCATTAAATCGGATCAGCATTTGGCACAGGCACAGGCCTTAGCCCAGACGTTAATATGGATTAAAGTAAAGCAAGTTTGATACACATTTGATACCTGCTATTATCCCGTTTTGAATCTCTATCGGTTAGTGCTGTGCAGACAATGGATAAGAAGTAAAAGCCAGCTATCATTTAGGAAAAGCACTGGGCTTTCAAGGCCTCATATAATGTCGAATTATTTCACACAGATTTCAAACTCTGATAGTTTATGCGCTTTCGATATATTCTTTCGCCATATTTTATGCCTCTTTTTCTTACACTTATTCTTTCAGTTATTTTTATCTTAACTTTTCTTTGGCTTTGATTTGATTGTCTTTTTTAATGTTTGATTCATTTTTGCTGATTATTTCTTTTATTTCTTATCTTAAACTTTGGTCTCTATCTCTCTCTTTCCCCTCCCTCTCCCCAATAGTATGATGTAAATTACACTATCATATTTTGACAAAAGAATTCAATTAAAAACAAAAGACTTGAATTGAAAGTATTGTTTATACTCCAAAGAATAAGTGCTCGATATTGATATCGAGATAGATTTGTCGAAACATTTCTGTCATTTATATCATTGATATCTATTGAGTTCATGTATAGCCTATTAAACTATTTTTTATAATTGTTGGATAAACAGAATGAAGAATTCTAGTCCGCGATTAGCCCTCTATTAAATTCAATTTTTAATCAATCAATAGTCGAGAATATCAGCGAAAGTTTGTTCCAATTGATTGTGAAAATGATATCTAAAGATATGATGAGTTTTTCGGGACATATCGACGCCAGTCGTCGAGAGATTATTACTTGTATTCAGTATTTGTAATACTGTTTGACTACTGTTTTCTCTCTAATCAACAAAAAATTTTTGTGGCACTTATTGAGAGATATTGTTTTTATGAAATTTATAGGTATATCAGAATAGGTAAGGTTTGTTCGTATAATATGTTATGGAAGTGCTGATCAATGTTTGCATTGTTTGTCACCGTTTTCTGGAAATATATTTGGTGTTTGACATAAACTCAGACACTGACTGAACATATGATTTGTTTGGATCGATAGGCGCCTAAAAACAATTGAATTATCACTTTTGGAGTTATATGTGATTAACAGCTCTGCCACTGATGTCTGCCTTATGTTTACATTAAAAATTGATTAATTTTTTAACGTATATTATCGAAGATTTGCTTCAGGATTTACATGCATTCCTATCCTGCAATCAAATACCAGGCTGAGTATTTCCCAAGTAAAAAAGCACAGCACAGCACTTGTTACTTGTCTTCCTATCTCAATTAAGATATTCACTGGCTATGTCAGGGAAAGGTTTACTCGTGTGTCTAGAACTGCAATGCTTGAACTATTCTTAGCAAAAACACTCAAGATTATTTTAAGATCTTAGACTAAAGAATTTGTCAAATCATCAAATCCTGGATAATTTAGGATTAATCTTAGTGATATATACTTTTCTTAGATATACACCTCGATTATTTTGCTATACAATAAAAAGAGGTCTTATTTAATAAATTGATATCCAACTGATGAGTGAAATTAAAATTTTATTCAATTTGCAAGTATCTTTTGTATAAAAATCAAATAGATATTAAAATATGAGAATTTATGTAGCTCAATCAATTCTTGTATGCAATTTCTCAGAATTCATTAACTATTCATTCATTTTATTGGTTTTATTATTGCTTTCTCTGAGTTATAGAAATCTATATCGCAGTCAATATGTAATAAAGTTAAGGAATATTACATTGAATTCAATACAAGTTATGAATGCAATCAATCAACGAATGCATTACAATATGTCGCGAATCAGTGCTGAATAGACTGAAAGGCAGGACTGAAGACCTGATATTTTAACCAATATTTTGAGGCACCGACAGTTTGGTCGGACCGCCAGCCATACGATTAATGCTTAATATTAGATAATAATTGCATTACTCATTCAATCACATGCTGTTCGCACTCCTATTATGTTATGATTACTGTATTTTTAATGTATTCACAAATATATTATAAGCTCACGTGTCGGTCCATTCTTAACCACTTTTTCCTGTGCTTCCACTCTGTATTTGTAGGCCTACTATTTCGGCACTAATCCAGTCAAATGTCAGCTCATATCTGATTTTCAGATCTCTTTGTTGGCAATAAATTTATCGATGATTTTGATTGGATTAACACAACTTTTTCCCATTATTTTATAGTTTTTTAATCAATGTTTCATTAATTAAATTGTAGTCAAATTCCATTCAATAATTTTCTTGTAATCTATTGATTACATCTTCTTATTCATGAATAAAATATCAAGTAGAGCATCATTTTTGTTCTTGATAAAATTATATAATGTATTGTGGTGTTTCCACAATTGCCACCTTGCATATTTCTGAAATACTTGAATATAAAGATAGCAAAGAGATATGAAATTCCAGTTTGAATGCCTCATTAACTGTGCTCAGCCCGTGCGCATCGGGGCTTGTGATCCATCACTACCGGACCCCTAAGAGGCTCAGAATGTATGTGAAGGGTTGTGCTGTTCGTGTATTGTAATGATAAATGTTTGAAACATTTATTTTATATGAAACCACAGATGAAATCATTGCTTTCTTTTAATAAATTTTTAAAATAACTCATTATTTGTGGAGAAATAGGATTTGAATTTCGAGTTTCAAATTCAAAACAAATATTTGGGGAAATTGTGGGAAATTTTGAACAAAAATTGTTTACAATTATCAGTATTTTTCAAAAAAAGTTGCAAAAATTATTTACAAATACATTATTCGGTGTCATTTCGATGAAAACCTAGTTTACACTAATTGCCGGTTCACTGGTGGGTCTGATTAGGGCTAACATCGATGTAAACATAATATGAAACCGAAACCCTTCTGTGTCTTCACTGGGCTTTATTCTGTGCCCGACTATGAATATGTAAACCTAAAAAACAAGCAAAAAATGATAAATTATGTCTAATATGTTAACACAAACCTCTTTTATTTGCGGGAATGTTAACTATGATCGAAACGATAGCCCCCACATCACCAGAGCTCACATACACTCACATGAGAGCTGGTATTCAACCAAAATGGGTATCATTTGAACAGATTGTGTGTCACTGTTTGGCAAATGTTAACTTAAATTATAAATAATGAATTTTGGAGTCAACTGCAGAGGAAATACCCGCCAATAGATTTCTGAGAGAGAGAGAGAGAGAGAGAGAGAGAGAGAGAGAGAGAGAGAGAGAGAGAGAGAGAGAGAGAGAGAGAATTAGTGAATAAGAGTGTGAATATTGTGACACAAAATGCTCTAAACTTTAGAGACGACCGAAAAACGGCAAATGTGTCAGTGATTGCAGTCTCTCCGCTGTTGGCCTCTCCTCTCCTCAACTGACAGTGAATGTGCGATACATTTCCCCCGAGTATATTATACTCATGAGATGCTCTTTTCGGTCATTTCTCTCTGATTTGACACAATTGCGACGTTTTTTCCCTAAGATTTCGGTAGTTTTGGCTAAAATATCGACCATTTAATTGGTTTTCTTAGAAGTTTATTTGAAAATTTATGACTAAATTCTTGTTAAGCAAATTTAAACGTCAACTACTCTTTCTTTGAATATTTACTCATTTGAAATTCAGTTCAAATCCTTGGTTTTATGTTAAAAATGTTAAAATTAAGCTATTTAAGTTAACTGGGTATATTAGAAGATCAGTTTTTATAAGCCTAAGTTGAATTTACCGAAGACTATATCTTGTTTTCAAAGAGAGATTATTGGTATTTATAGGACCAAAGAGAAAGACATATAATTTTGTTATGTTTTGTCTCAACGATAATCATTAAACGACTCAACCATTAAAATCATTATTTATTGCATAATCAAAGAGGAGAGGGACAGTCATGTTTTAGCACTAATATATTAGACTCTGGCATATCATATTCTGGGTTTGAATGATGAAAATTGTTGAAAGAACTGTTTGAATAATTTTGTTTCTGGAAAATTCAATTTTAAATTCATTTACTTTTTTCTTCAATTCCTTCAATTCGTGTGCTTTTCTATTCTGTGCGAAAGAGTGTTTGCAAACAAATTTATTGCTTTCTTTACGCTCTCCCTATCCTTCGACTCGTATTATCTGCGATCTGAGTGTTTCTCTCCTCCCTTTCCAAACGGTTTGGTTCGACTCTTGTATGCTATCATAGCTCTCAACCCCTAATGTGTTGTTTGGCTAACAGTACTGTCGGCCCGTTATATGATCGATACAAGCAATGGCTAAGTCTGGAGACGCAGGTGCACACTATTCGCTGCCATTCTTAAGGTGTCTGCGCTCAGCACCGAAACAAGTGGCTGTAGTGGTGGCCAACACTCACAATGTTATCAATTGTTGGTTTTTCTGTCGTAAATCATTCAAAACATTTATTTAATCAATGATTGCATGCATTTTGAGTAAATTTCTCCCAAATGAGGCATAAAATTGACAACATTTAGCACAAACTCCTGAAAATGCTGCCCAAAGCTATGTGCATGGTCTACATAATGTACATGATCAGTTTCCAACATTATCTCTTAATCGATATGATCGACCATTGGTTGAGTTAATTGAAATATAAGAATATCTCTGTTTGCTCCTGGATTTCAAACTATTGAACTGTCTTATTTTGAAATACAGTTCCGCATTCTAACCCTGAGCGCACTTGTATTTGACTCAAGTGTCGGTGCAATCATCTAATAGCTGACAAAAATCTGTTTTTCATTTGAATTTTACAGTCTCTCCTCAAAAGCCATTAAAAATTGAAGACAAATAAAAGAAATTTGAATTAAATTTTAATATTTGTTTCGAAATCTTTTTTCATAAAAACTTTTATGTTTTTTGAATCTCTTTTTTATAACACATTTAAGTTTCGACAAAAATCTAATTATATTTTTGAAGTGCAAATAATTTTTCCTTCATTTGAATATTCATTTCGGAAATGATTTTCATATTTATTGTGCAAATAATATAAAAATTTACTCAAAATGTGACATAAATTTCAATTAATATAACCATTAAATTACACTTTTGTTTAGTAATAAACATTTTTTCTCTTATTATAAACTCTTTTATTACTCTTGTGTTGAATAAAATCTATATTAAATTTTTATTATTTTCACTCCGAATATAATTATAACGAGTAATGAATTATTAACCAACTGTTCAACTCTTGCCTTCCATTCCTATTCACCCCATGAGTGCTGTAAATATGAATTTCATGAAAAGAAATTTTGAATTAAACATTTTAATAAAAAAATAGGTAATAAATAATGAAACCCAGAATATTCTCTAATCAATGGAAGGGAAGGGAGGAGTAAATGAAATACTTAATGAATTACTAAACTTTACTAATAATATATTGGAATTTTATAACTCAGGTATGGTTTAAGAACAGACGAGCAAAATGGCGTAAACGGGAACGCAATGCAGCGGCAGAGCTGAAGAATGGGTTCGGCTCTCAGTTCAATGGTCTAATGCAGTCACCATTTGATGACACTACTGCCCTTTATTCGGGTTATGGCACATACAATAACTGGGCGTCCAAAGTTCCGTCACCTTTGGGTGCAAAGTCATTCCCGTGGCCCAGTCTTAATTCAGTAAATGTGAATCCTTTGGCGGCCACACAATCAGCCATGTCCTGTTTCAATACTGGAACATCCATGCAAAATGTAAACGCAAGCTTACAGAATGCCAATCCCTGTCCTTATGCGTCGGCTACAGCTACGTCGCCATATGTGACTGCCTACAGAGCGGCCACCGACCAGTGCTCTAATGCTATGTCAGCGTCAAGTATAGCAACGCTTAGACTGAAAGCCAAACAGCATTCTGTGACACCATTCGGTACGATGTCATACTCTCCAATGTCTCCCCGCCAGTCTACCGGCGCTGGACTCAGTCCCTGTCAATATGGAACAACCGCTGTCTCTAACGCTAACTCTGAGAGACCTACAGTTTAGAGCTTCGGTTAACAAAACCCGAAACAAATTGTTTTTAATTGTAAGTCAATTATATTTACAAATCAAACGATTATTAACTCGAAATCTAAACCAAACGACTAATTCTTGTCATTAGATTTGCTTTAATTATTATCAATGAATTTAAGTATTATTTTTATCATTTGATTGTTTCTTGCAATTAGTTTATCGTTTTTTAAAAATAATTGTAAATAATATTAAATAACTTTTGATTTGGATTTTTAAACGAATGTCAAAAATTTTTAGTCAATTAAATGAGAAAAGTCTAAGGAATCCAAAGAATTTCCAAAGAAAATAAAAGTTCCTTAACTTTAATATTCAAATTAGGAATATTGGTTCAGAATATTTTCACCCTTGTTCACATTCTCCTTTGAATATATTTATTTTTATTATTGTTTATTTACTTAATTTTTTATTCATTAGTTTTTTTAGCTTTTATTTCATTAATTGTTTTTAAACATTGAATTATTTTTATTATAAAATACTTAATATTAAAATGAATTTTAAAATAATATTCGGAAAAGTTTTTGTTTCAATTAAATGATTAAATTGAAGACAAATTTTTAATAGAAATCTTAGGATTAATGAAAAGGTAATAATTCTTTCGATTCTTAATGTTTGGACACAAAAATTATGTAAAAAACTAAATAAATGTGTAAAACATATCACGAATTATTTGAATGTATTTTAAGCCGAAAATTAGTATAAGTTTTCATTTTGCAAAAATCCAATTCATCGAACTTTTTGATGAAATATTGATTATTTCTCTCATATATTAACTTGGAAGAAATTGTTTGAAACATTTGTGCAATCATTTAATTGTAAGGACATTTTTGGGACTAATTTCATCAGAGATGTGATGAAAATTTGTAAAAAACAAAATTCGATAATAAACAGTATAAAAGTCAATGAAAATTCTGAATTCCTATTCATTTCAATCGATTCCTGGTCTCTAACTATTGTGTTGTGAATCATATAATACTGTTTGGTATATAACGAGTCATACGAATGACTGATTGTTTGAATACATTTCAAAGACAACAATCTGTTCATACGATTCAATGAACTGATATTATATGAAATGACATTTCAATAGTGAACAGAATTAGAGTTCAGTTCTCTTTCAGAGCCAACCATTTTATTCGGGTTCAGACACTTCTCTCTCTTTCCTAAAATGAATCGATCGATAAGACTATAGGAAGGTTTGCCGTCATTTGTCGACTCAAACATTGCTAATGCAAACACACAGAATATTCTGTGCGATAGACAAGAAAATTAAACCAAATATTGTTGAGAACATAATTACAAAGATCTGATCAAATATAGTGGATTTTATTAAATATAATGGAGCTAGAGCATTTCTTACACTGATGATTTACGTTAATGGTTCAAACCTGAAAAATTAGTTTGAATTGAGCAAGATTATTTATTGCTTGAAAAAGGAATCGATTAGTGATTATTAGTGTTTCTAAAGATAATCAGTGGAACAGAAAAATAAACGTTTCATTAGTGGCACTGATATATACCGGGTATAAAAGAAATAAATTTCTTGGAGAGCGTCAGAAATTTTATTGTTCACAGTGTCTGAAGTGATAGAATAATGCATTTCTGGCTCAATAGCGCCGTCCCCTCAATCCCAGTAAATCCTCTCATTGTATTTGTTAGAGCAATGAGAAATAGAATAGACTTTGAATTCATTGAAGGCACAGAATAGGCAATGAAATAGAGAGACACCACCAAAAAGAGAAAAAGAATGAATGCATCACTATTTTAGGTCGTTTTTTAGAGGTCACGTGACTTTCGGTCTTTCGGGTGTTTGCCTGAATGGACATTATTTGGCATCAATTTCTGATCCAAAGTTATTCTTTTGTGGTAAAGCGAGTGTAAGACACGCCAAACATTTTATATCTAAAGTGGGATTTTCTGTCCAAACTAACCATACAATAGTGAATAGGCACTGAATGACGACTCCAAGTAGTCTCTCTCTCTCTCTCTCTCTCTCTCTCTCTCTCTCTCTCTCTCTCTCTCTCTCTCTCTCGAAGTGATTCTTCTGGAGAGAAGAAAAGTAAAGTGATTTTAAATCCTTTAAGTAATACAAATTGTTTATAATACACTTTGAGAAAAGGTAAGCATAAAATTGAAAGTTAAGGAAAATGTTTTCTGGGGTCGGCATAACTCAAATGGGTTGAAGAAGTAATCATTTACTGGATTAGACTCTTTTTGCTCTCTTCTTCTCCTTTTCTTTTTTTGATATATAATTTGCGATTAAAATATTCATTTGAATCTTGATTTAAGTGATTGTATTGTGTTATGGCTTATTCCACAATTAATTAGCTGTGAAGGTGAAATGAGCATGGTGTTTGAGTTTGCTTTCAATTGGTTTTAAATTGATTTTGATTAAAACAAGTGTTGATTTATTCAGACGTCAGATGAGTTGAATGATTCTCTCAAATATATATTCAAATAGAGTTGAAGTAAATATTTGAATGATTTTGTGAGAAACGTTGGTTTTTGAATAGTTGTTCCCAAAGTGAATGGATTCATGAGTTGAATGGGAAAGCCATCAAAGTGTGGCTATGGATGTGGATATAGTGTCACAATTATTGTTTCGCATCAATGATTACAAATGGATGCAAATGTGAGGTAAAATCATTGGCACAATATTTCGTCATCCGTGCCGATAGACTCTCTTGAGAGCACAGGCAGAGTGACTAAAGGCAGTGCTCTGCGGAGACAAAGTTCGTGTCAAATGGCGATATGTCAGACTCTGTTAATGCCATCAGTGGTGAGGCATTAAAAATCGTTGGCAATACTTTTGAAGCACCAAATTATTGGTCGACACCAGAGATAGAGAACTGATGTGATGTCGACGGCTCTTTGATATGTCACTCCAATCATGATGTGTGAGGGCTCAGTCATTCTCGCACTTGCTCTCCGATGTAAGGCCCAAGAGATGTCTGTGTCAGCAATACAATCATTGCACTGATTTATAATTGACATTAAAACTGGAACTCAAGCTATTATTCTGTGCCAAAAAGGAACTCATACAGTGAGCGCACCCGACAGTCGAGTTTATATCAATTTCATAATTTTTATTTAACATTTGACTCTCAATCAAACATTTGTTGACATTTTTATTATTTTCTATAATTATATACAAAAATATAATTGATTTTCGAAATATAATAAAACTTATGATTAAAATAACTTTTCGATAAAATTTGAAAAATAAATGATTTGAAAGAATAGCAGTTATTATAGTTAACGCATAAATAAGAATTTCACCAAGATTACTTGTGAACCTCTGGTGAAATTTCGTTCTCCAGTTTTGTCTGTTGAGTCAAATACTAAAAATAACATATTTGAATTGAAATGATCATGATAAAAATAAATCAATTTACCTCTTTATAGAGCTTGGACTTGAATATGTAGTAGGGACAGTCGGACACTGGAATAGGTTTATCACATTTTTCGACCGAACATTTCTTTGGAGAATTGGAATAAACCTTATGGACAGCACTGGAGGCGCACTTTTGGCAATAGGAGATATGATGGCAGCTGAAGATATCAATTGTAGCCAATTTGTTCTTGCAATCACAACATGAAATCCTCGAACATTTCTTTTCCATTACCTCCATATTAGGCTGTCTTCTTCCTGGACGGGTCTCGACACCAAAAGCCAAAACTAGAATCTCTTCAATCATTCTTTCGGTGTCCGATAGTTTATAGCCCTCTTTTGGGTGTCTCCACTCAGGTAAGTGTTTATTGAATTCTTGCTCTCTTTGAATCCTTTCTCTGTTAAGACGACTCAACTGATCAAAGCCTTCGTTTTCTTTGATAATTGTGGCGAAAGGTGTCAACGATTCCTCTGGTTTTACACATTTGTATTCATTTTTGAGAATATCTTTGAACTCTTCCATTAAAAACACTGTAATCGAGAATACAATCAATTTTAGTAGTTTGTCATCGTTTGTCCCCAATTGAGAGCACAAGACTTTAAGACAGTCTGAAATTTTAAAATAGTTTTAATTTTAGAAACTTGGCATTTCAATTATTTTTTTAAAACAATTACCTTGTTCCGCCAATTTTTTTAATTGATCCGGTGATGAATGGTATGAGACAACAAATATTGCATTTAATGCACTGGTTTTGACAGCATTTGATTCGTCAAATTGTAATAGTTTATGGACGGACTCAATACCCCTGTATTTGATAATTGTATTGATCTGTTCGGTGGGACAGTAGTGTTTAGCACAGATTGGTTTCATAGCAAGCATTTTGATTATTTCGTTTGCATAGATCTTATTTAATTCCAGACTAGAGTTAACTAGTTTTGGAATAATCTCCAGGATATTCAATTCATTGCTTAGGAATTGGTTCTTATAGTCATTAAGACGCGGCAAAAGGCTCTTAATTAAAGCAAATATCGGTTTAATAATCTGTTCGTCGCTTTCATAGTCCGCCCACAAATCCAGTAGTTTTTTGCCTATTTTTGAGTTAATTAAGGCAATCCTCGCCTCTCGAAAGCTCTGACTGAACACCAGTAATGTGTTCAACGATTGCGAGATAATAGTGCGTTCGGTGTGTTTCAAAAACCTTGTTAATGGGGTTAACACCACTGATATTGTTTTGTAATCTCTGATATATTGAATGTAAAATTGCAATAATATCAGCGAATCTTTGATTTGGTTTTCATTGTTTGAAATTTCAAGAGTTCTGTTCAAAAACAAACAAATTATTTATTATTCTATATTTGTATTATCAGCTTTAGACACAAAATTTAACTAGCTTTTAATGGTCTAAAAAAGTTAATAGATGTTTCTAAACTTCAGTGATAAACAAAATCAATAAAAACGCGTCTTAATGATCAAGGTAATGATCAAGGATCAAACCTAATTTTCTTGGTTTATGTAAAATATATACACACATATATACAAGTATATAAGGAATGTTTAGCTTAACCTTGATCATTTTATCATATTTAATCTAAAATTTGTATTATTTTAATGAAATGTATATGTAAGCTAGGGCATATTTCAATAATGATTCTTGCTATCGATTTGAAAACAGGTGAGAAAATAAAGTGATTGCTTTCAATGATATATTACATAGAATTTAGTAATTGATTTGAAGTAATTTTGAATTATGTTTGAAATAATATCATAAGACCTGCCTTATTGTGGGCTCTATCAGTAGATTATCGCTTAATAGCAATAATTTTTTAACGTTTTTGTTATCGTTTGCGATAACCAAACACAACAACAGATAGAAACTCGAAACCAATTCTTTGATTTCTGTCTCATTTGTTGTTTCGTTAATTGAAATTAATTTTTGAATCAATGAAGACTTGATTGCGCTTTCGGTCAGCTCTGACTTTCTTAGTTTCCAGTCGTTGAATAGGATTATCTGCAATAATAATATAGCGCTGGCATCTATTCTGCCTTTAGATGCAGTCGAGGCCAACTCAAGAAGTCGAGGCAGTAATGTCTTCTTAAACTCACTTTTATTAATCGAGTAATTATCTGAAAATATTAATGCAATTCATTTGTAAGAATAGTTTATTCTTAACTATAATTCAATCAATTAATAGTAAATAAGAAATATTATTATTTTTTTTTATAGTTTAAAAATTAATTTAAAAATGTATGAATATTCTGAATTTAAAATCATATTTAAGCAAGATCAATTTGATTTTACCGTCGATATTGAATTTGTCTTTGAAGTCCAGTAGATTTATATCAGTCTTTGACTGATACGAATCGTTGAGTCGTTTGTGGACCAAGAGCTTCGTCTTAATGATGAAATTGCCGATTGGCAACAGATTATCTTGGTTCTCGTCCAACATTTCTTCACAGATCAGCTTATTTTCACTTAAAATATCGACAAAATTATTGTCAATAATGTCAATGACTTCTAAGCAGTCTTTCCTTTTGATGAATACTTAGAAAACGATTTAATATTTAATTAAATTTAAACAAAAATATTTTAAAAATTTTATTATTATTAAAAGTGAGCACAACTCATAAGTATCATGCACAAATGACAGAATAAGTTACTGAATAACTTATTATGGCATCCGATTTTTATATGAAATTTTATCGCTGGTAGGCTGTCCTATGTTTTCATCAGAAAGCAAGTCTCATATTATTTGGCACACAATAGAATGTGAAATGCTATCAAATAACGATTAATTAAATTACAGGGTTGGCCAGAGGGAAACATAGCAACTATTTGCAATAACTTGGACTGCCATTTAAAATTTGACTCATCTTCAAATGGCTAGATTTATTTCGTCCACATTATTGAATATTTGCAAAACAATTAAAGCAGTAAATGCAATACGTATTTTAGAAGGAACAATTCATCTTAGAATAATTATATTACCCCCTATTTTAATTCAAACACAGTTAGGAAAATAAATGAGAATAAACAACTATCAGATTATTGAAACCTTGACCATTCACATGAATGCATGTTCAGAGGATATGCCTTAAAGGATGGGCTTTAAAGTACAAATAAAGTATAACTTATACAAGTGATGAACAAAGAGGGGATCTAGCCAAAATCTATTGAAAATTTAGGGAATTTATTGATATTTTATGATAAAATACATCTAATTTTAGTGCGAAATGCATTTATTTATAATGCATGGTTAAAATAATGTATATGGTGTTTTTGAGAGTTTTTAGAAAAATGCTGGATACCTCCCCGATCTCCCTGGATTGAAAAATTCAGTATTCCCCTGTTGGATCACCCTGGAGCCTCGGACCTTGGCCATCACTGACTTATACATTTGTAATTGATTAAAATAGAATTACTTCAATTCTGTGCAATAATTTTAATTATTTATAAATATAATAATCAATAATAAAAAGACATTCACTCAATTATATTCTTAGTCAAATAATATTGTTAATGTTATCTAATATTCATATTTTATCCAATAAGTGTTTTGGTAATAGAAGTGTTTTGGTGTTTTTATTTTGTAATAGAAAAACTCTAGTATATTAAAGAGGGTCCTCCTAATAGATAACCCTTTAGTTTCGTTATTTTAATCGAAAAGAAAATTAATTTTTTAATTTTAAGCTTATTTATGATTATGTTATGTCTATAACTCTTTAATAATGTTTAAATAAAATTAAAATAAATTAAAATAAAATACATTAAAATAATTTTGATATCAGAAACCTATTTATTGAATAATAGATCCCTTAAACACTACAGTAGTAACTATTGATAGTATTTATTGAACGAAGGCCATCACAAGATTCATTAAAATCGGATTGGCCAATTTGAAATAGCAAGCTTTCCTCCCTTCGTTCTATACTTAATTTTATATTACCCAGCTCCTATTGTTTCAGATATAGATATGACCTTTGCAAATTACTCATATATTTCCATAGTATTAAAAAATTATTTTATAAGTAGAAGAATTTCCCAAGTAGATCTGATATATTCGGCCATATAATTAGCATGCAAGAGTAAAGATAAACTAAATTTCTGGTGTTATGAGTCATAAGTTATTCCTCATAACTTACGAGGAATAAAATGAGCTTAATTTTAATATAGATAAGTTTTGTTCAATTCAAGTTTGGGATCGTTTATTAAATTCAGTAAATAAACTTATCCTTGTCTATTATGATAACTCTTTAATGAAAGCGACAAAATATTATCTTTTTTAATCAATTTCTCGTAGAATACAAAAATATGTCCGGTTTTTGATAGAAAGAAAAAAATAATGTAAAAAAAGTATATTTCTTCTTATTTTGCCAAAAGTGGAAATTCTTGAGCTCCCAATTGTCAACAATTTTGATAAATATAAAGGTTATTGCAAAAAATAAACAGAATTATTTTATCAGGAATGACCATGGCAAACACCACTTTATGTTAGAATTCACTTCAAAAGTAATGATCATAAGGGGTATTATAGAAAGTTATAAAATATGGAAAATGTTATTAATAATTGTATTTTTAATTATAGCTATTTTGCTCCTAACCCTCACTCTTATGTTGAAGTTTTTATGTATAAAATATAT
>JAQGCE010000223.1:0-14937 GCA_034699185.1 Eupelops torulosus
TTTTAAAACTATAGAAAATGAAATATTGAGTCCAAATATTTGGTCTCAAAGCTTAAGTCAATTGAAAAAGCTTTGAATGTTTACAGAAATGAGCAAATACTGTATATTTAGTTCTATACACATATAAATATCTTCATAGTATTCATGTAAATAAAATAAAAAAGAACCGGAATATATATACTTTGCAAACATCGAAATTATCTTTTCGAGTAAATACAAAAAAAGAGAGAAAAAAGTCTAAAATCAGATCTGAAAAGAGATATGAATTATATATTAAACAAGAATTGGCACAAAAATTAATTTGGAATTAAAGCCAATTAAAAGCAATTAATAATTAAATTGATTTCCACTTAAGCTTATGTTTTAGCCATTAATTTAACACTTTTTATAAGTTATTGTAATTTGATTTTAAAATATAATACAATTATCGTTAAACGTGTTCCGCTTCAGTCATTATGATCTGTGGCGGAGGTTTATATAATATACTTAATGGTCGCGATCCTCGCATCCGTTGCTGTTGTTGGAGGAGGTGCTGTTGTATTTGCACCTGTCGGGTGTGATTCTGATACAATTGTTCGGCAACGGGTCCCCTCTGTTGAGTTGTTTTACGCGGCTGTGGTATTGGAGGTAGCATTTGATGGCTGGGGATCTGTTGCGGTCTAAGAGCTAAATCAAATTCAACTGATTTTCTTCGACCGATCCCTTTCTCGTTGGCCAGAACTGAAGTATAGTCTCGAATCAATTGAGCGATTTGTAGAGCCTTTCAAATAAAACAATCATTAGTCGAATGTAATATAAAAATGAAAAATATTATAAATACCTGATGTGTTAGGAATATGTATTTCATTGTTTTAGTTCCAGTGCTGGCCATAGCCACTATCATCAGACTATTGATGGTAGGGTTGTAGTCAACAATATTTCGATAATCACAAGAAGACAATACATTCTGTAAATAAATTTAAAAATTAAATGAAATTCGAGAGAATATTATCAATAATTTTACTCTTGTTTTCAATTCAAGTAAATGAAGTCCGATCTGATCGATAGCCAGCCATAGATTCTTTGGCCAGGAAGAGGTGTAAGTTTGCATTACTTCAAATATGGTGGCCCTATGTAATGGCCAAGACTGTATAAGATTGAAAAACGACTGTTTTGCCTCTTCAGGGGGCATGTGATGCATCATTTGGTGCTGAGTTACAACTGCTTCGGGAGATATTCTGGAGAGAAGACGTGGCGGAAGACACTGTGAGATCACTTGTCTATAATCTGTAACTCCTGTATCAAAATCTCCTAAATCTATCTGTGCTTTTAAGGCACATATCATTACTGCTTCCTGTTCTGTGATTGGGAACCGATCGAAACGGATGTTATGAATCATTTGATGATAGAGAAGCTCTTTCTCCACCGGATCCGTCAGATCAACGAATGCATCCAAAAGGATGTGTTTCTGCGCTCAAAATCAAATTTAATGACTTTTTAAACAATGAGGAGAACATACCTTAAAAATGAAAAAGTGATTTCTATCATGGGACTTTTTAGAGAGAGTACCAGTCTTGAGGTGTTCCTCGTGCCACTTCTCCCAGTAGGCAATGGCATCGCCTACCTTTTCTTCTGGTTGTAAGGCCTGTTCATTATTAGGTCCGAGCATTTGGTAGAGTGCAAATCCGGGTGCGTTTTGTCGCAAATCAATCTTCAGTTGGATTTGTTCAATAACTTCAGAAATGACAGCACAAGCGTCGAACTCAACCGCTTGGAACTGTCCGTCCAGAAAATGGATTCGGGCGTAAATACGCCGACAGTTAATTGTACTAAGAATCTCAGCCCTAGAAGGTGCTAACTTCCGACCCCGAGTCTCAAGAGTGCCCTGGAGATTTCTGAGAGTGAAGTGTGAATACTGTCCCTCTTGAGTGACTTCATCCAATGCACATCTGCGTAGATGTGAGTGGAGATATGCCAGAATACGTCTGTCACTTGGATATGTAATACTGCAGGCCAGTGCCAGCAGTTGCCAGTGTCTGATATTGACCCGACTGTTAGGGTCAGGGTGGTCTGTAGTCTGTTTGATCAGTTGAAGAAAGAATTCGTTGCGAAGAATATCGGCGTCCTTTCGTAAACACTTGTCTAATATGGTTTGTGCTAGTCTAATTTGATCCCTCTCTGTCTGTCGGGGCCATTCCTTCTCATCTAAAGCCGTTTCTTCATTCTCTGGAATATTGAGACCAGAATAGGCCAAAATAGCATTGAAGTTATTGACGGCCATCCCTTCCAACTCTGGATCTGATATGACTAGAATTGAGTTCTGAGTGGGAGACTTAGTGTAAGCCCAAAATGAATGGGGAAAGTGTCTGAAGAAGGCTTCATCGAATTCTGAGCCGAACTCTTGTTTGAGTTTATCCAAACGGACTCTATTTAGTCGTCTCAATGTGTTTCTGATGAGACCTCTGTTTTCTTCGGCGGGTTTTCTCATAATATTGCTGTCGATTAAAATACGCCTACAGTTGACGACGTCGTGATGTAATTTCATTCTGTCCTCTAAAGTCATTTTCAATAATCTTCTTCTATTTGGCTCTCCATTTGGACCGGTATTACCATTCATAGCATTTGTTTGTCTCATCCAATTTGAGTGATTCGGCGAATAAGAGGCGACTAAAGCCGCGATTTCTTCCTTTTGATTGGTTTCGAATGTAAAACATTTGTGACTATCGGCTACTGTTTTGATCAGTTTTATGGACAATAAGTTTTCGGTCGGGAATACAGTCAGAGATTCGATATCACAATAACGATAAGCGTTAAGAATAGACTTATCCGCGGGATTTGTGATCAGAATTCCTTCTGAGTTGACGCCAAGCATAAGATTGTGGCCATAAGACAGATATCCCTTATAAGTGACTGGGAATAGAGTAGCGCCGTATGTCGGGTATTGCATTACGACTGACAAATACCAAACTTTAGCGATGAGATCAGCCTTTCCTTTGCCATACATTTTGTGAGCCTCTGCAATTTTGAGGGCCCACTCCATCTTTGTATAACCAACGGCTTTCCTCACACGAAAACAGATATAATTTTCTATGTCTTCATAACTGGCAGTCCTTCCCTCTGCATATTCTCCAAGTGAAACCTGAGCCTGAAGCCCAGCCAACTGTAAGGCAATCCTTTCACTGACAGGAAACTCGTCTTTTTTGACGACACAGTGCACGGCCTGTGCGTACAATAAATTGACTTCTATGGGGTCGTGAGGTATTTCACAAGTATTGCGGAACAGTCTCTTTTTGAAGACAAATCTACAGTCGCCGGCCCCCAATGCAAGACTTTGGTTTTGTTTGGCTGAAGTCTTTGTCCCATAAGTGTTATTCTTCTGAACCATTTCCCAATTGGTTATGATATCTGCTAAATAGTCGTGGCCTTTAATGACTCGTTCGTATTCGGGGGTCACCTCATAAAGAGCCCAACCATCCAAACATCTCAAACCGATTTTATTTGAGAGACAGGTCATGGCATCATTAGCGGTATCGCACGGGTGAATATCTATAGCTTTTGTTCGACCGTCGAGGAAGTAGAACCGACAGACAAGACTACTGAGTGTTCGAACGGCATTCACTTCTAGAGAAGAGGGAGGCATTCGCCGGATGTGTGCTTTGGGTGAATGCAAGTTATCGATACAAAACTGGGCGTAACAAGAAATGGACGCATCCTTCCGAAGATGTTTACGGAGATAACTATAAAAATATTTGGCGAACACTTTACTCGGTTGGAAGGCCGCAGTAGTCAGCCCTAACATCATCCACACTCTTATAGTATCCTCTCGGGAAGGGTTTCCATTTGATTGACGAACTAATTGCACAAATATTTCGTCGCGAAGTGATTCGCGTTCTATGCCGTGGCCTATAATTGTCTGAATAAGTCTGACCTCTGCATCTGGTTTTAGGTCTCCTTCGATGTATTTACACAACTCTTTAAATATGACGCAGGATATGACCACATTCTCGGGATCGTGAAGATGAATGTGAGAGGTTGGGATAGCGTTGTTGGCCGTCCACACAAGCATTTCATTCTTAGATATATAGTCGTCGCCAGTAGTTCTCCGTTTTCTGGTCAACGTACGAATGACTCCACCACCGAAGTCACGGATATGATTATTGAAGAACTTGTCCGCAAATTCAATCAAATCATAGGTTCGCAATTCGACACCATTCATATCGTTGTTCTGTAGAGGACTGGAATTGATTTGTTGTTTCATTAATTTACTTTCAGGAACTGAAGAACCACTGATTTGCTGTTGTCTTTGAATTGCTGATTGATTTTCTGGCCATCCGTTCATTTTTTCGGCCACTATTTTTTGGTCATCACTTTGCTGTCCGTTTATAATCATTTGGTTATTATTAGTGTTATTCATATTATTCTGAACCACAAAATTCTGGTTTTCTTCCTCGTCTTGAAATTCAAAGGAATAGCTCCGTTCGGCGGCGGCTAATGGTGTGTTAAGAGGGGAACGCTCTGATTCTGTAGCGCTGATCAGACTGTCTACTTCTCGACTTTGTCTATCTGATGGCGATGGAAGCGGTGATGGAGACACTGTTTCTAATGTATCTGACATCATATCTGAGCCATTAGGTGGTGGCAGTGGACTGGGAGACGTCTCGATTCTGTTTGGAATTTCCGATATTTGTTGGTTGAGATCATTCATTTGATTTTCGGTTCTTTGGATGAGTTCATCGAATTGTTGACTGATGTCATTAATTATGTCTTCGGTTTTGTTTTCCGACTGGATTTCAGCCAAAAATGAGAACATTTGCTCCAAATCTGCATAAGAAGACTCCGGTTTGTAATTGGGATCCGAAGAATCAGTGTTTGTGATGACTGTTCTCTGAAGTAATCCATTTTGTTCGATAAGTCGAGCGATTGTTTGCACTTCTTTTTGAGCCAAACTAAAAGATCAAACGATAAAAAGTTTGGTAAATAAAAGAATTCTTCAGTTGAATGAACTCAGAATCAAATTCTTTAATGCATTCCTTATTTGAAAATTCCTTAACTTTTTCCTAAAGAGTTGTTTAACAGAAAAACTCAATACAACACAAACACCAAAATGTTTTTCAACTATGAAATTGATGTGAATTTTAATGAAAATTAATTCAAGCATTAAATTATTGAACCAAAAGTTAAGGTAATAGAGAAAAGTTAGAGTCCATACCCATATCGCTGCTCCAAAATCGATCTTTTAGTTCAAAAGAGAGGAGGGTTTGCGTGAAATATAAGCAAATTATTGATTTAACAATTGATATAATTATAACCAATTCTGTTGTTTTACAGAAATATGAGAACAAAAAGTATACCAAATGTAACGCTTAGATAACTAATGAGTCAGAAGTGTTTGGTTTTATTGATTCTAAGCACAGAATATAAATACTTTCCCTAATGTAATAGAATCGATACGGGACTGGATGTAAGTCTCCAAGAATGGATTCTCACAATTGGTCTGTGCTTCAAACGTGTCAACAATTCTAAGTTTTATGACTCGGAATCTCAACAGATTTCAAAATAAATAACAATTTTTCATATTTTTCTTTTTCTTAAGAATTGATAAAAAATAGTTTTTTGTAAGAAATTGTTTATAAAACAAACGAATCAATAGAAAAGCGTTTCATTTGAAAGAGAAATATTGACTCATTTTTTTATTTTTGGGAAGAAATATATCTTTAGTCACACTTCAGGTCTTATCGGAAAAAAAGAAACAAATTATAGGAAAAACAATCAATACTTACAAAAGCTGTTCGTTGACTTCCGTTTCGTTATTATCGTTGTTTTGGCCATCATTTTGTTGATCACTGTTTTGTCGATGCATTTGAGCCAACTTTCTCTGTTCATTAAGAATTCGTCTTTCATTTTCTTCTTGTTCTTTTAGTCTCATTTCTTCCTCGACTCTTCTCATTTGTTTCATAGCAGCGGCCACTTCGCGGGCAAACATTCCTCTAACAAACGCCTGCAAAGTAATGGCCGCTCTCCTCATTCGTAGATATTGAAGACGCTCGCGATGTCCTCTAAAGTGTAATTGAATGATTATGGCACTATTCCTCATAAGCAAGAATTTTTTCCTTTGGAAGTATCCTTTGGTTCTTTTTTGGATAATAACAGCCATTCTATTATATAATGACTTTCTTTGTTCTTCGAGTGGTTCGTGAACTGTTCCACGAAGAAAAACTTTGGTTTTGCCGATTTGCCACTCGGTCTTTGGCATTCGAAGAGTCTGTAAGATCTTTGCCGCCGCATCTGATTGAAGACTTAAATGTCTGAAAGTCTTGAGTACTAAACACCGATATCTAATTACAAATTGACTGGTTGGGAAATGGATTGGAAAGCCTTCCCTTCGGATGCGAATGATGTCAAGCATTCCCAAGTATTGAAGTTGTGTCTGAACTTGTTGTTCGTCGTAAAAATTGGCCGCTTTTATCATATTTGGTTTAATACACCGGACATACCACGGGTTTGTTGAATGCAACAGATCTACTAATGCTGTCAATTGAAAACGGAATGCATCGCCGACTGTTGGCCGTCCTTTACTGGTCTTAGTTGTAGTATCAGATCTATTAACTGAGGCATAAGTGGTGTTCGCTACCCGACTGGCCGTTACATTTAAAAGATCCTAAAATTAAATATATTTTATGTTAATTTTTGTGATCAAAATAAATGAATTCATGCATTAATTTAGAGAATATTATTTACTTCTGCTGTCATCTGATAACTCCAATACCACTGAAGAATGAAAGCGAAGCAAAAGAAATTGTTTTTGAATATTAATTATATTAAGCAAAGCATCAATTTTTATAATTATTTGTAATTTTTCAAAATTACCTGAAATTTGACTAAATCTTTGACGAAGACATTTGATGAGTCGTGCATCAGATCGAAGAGTTGGTCCTGTTGTACGTCTTTATTCTTTTCAAGAAAACCAGTGATATTGTAAACGACGTCTCCGGCATAATGTCTGACTCCGAACTCCATTTCCCAACGTCTTCTATCATCGCCACGAATGTAATTAATGTGGGAATCAAATTCTGAGTGAAGTTTATTGACATATGTAGTGTCGGTTCCTTTCGGTATTCGACATTCTTCGGTCAACAGACGTATTATACATTTAGGAGGCTTTTCTAGGAGTTCCAAACATGGAGTGTTGTCAGTAAAGTTGATGTGTGAAAATGAAATGCCTTCCTGTCTATACTGTAATCATAAGAAGAAGAAAAACCAAATGAATATCAGTTTATTTGATTGAAATGTTTCTTACGATTTCCTGTTCCAAAGCAAAGACATAGTGATTGAAAAATCTGTGAAGTTTTTCATTGGCGTAATTAATACACAACTGTTCAAAACTGTTGACATCGAAATTCTCGAATCCGAATATGTCGAGCACTCCTAGGAATCTGTCGCCATCCTGACCAGGATTAGTGCAGGTATTTATATAGCTAACTATCCAGGCAAATGTCCTCGAATAAAGGGCTTTGGCCATTGCGTGTCTATTTTCTCGCGCCTCTTGTAGTTTGAAAGGGATGTCAGTAACCATTCCCCTAACATTAATTTGGCGCTGAAGTGTGGCCAGAGTCAGCTTATATGCGTCCACTCCGAGAAGTGTGGCCACAGTTGCGATCACCATTTCATCGTCAGGACTCAGTTTACATCTCTCTCCATCCAAATGATCTTCAAATTGAAGATTACCTAGCCATAATATTGCACTCAACACACAAAAGATTCCGTCACACATCTCAGGAGGAATGTTAAGTACAGACATCGCCAGTCGTAATGAGTCAAACATAGCGGCGTCGTCGACACCATCTATCTTAACGCAACCACTCTGTCGAAGATATGCATAGCTTTCGAGGGGTTCGATAAGAAATTGGTTGCGAATATCCGGGTTATACTGAGCGCTCATCACTAACTGATAGAACACATGATAATTGCGTTCACCGAACGATTGGAAAGTGATTCTGGACTGTTCCAGCAAATAGTCCTGAATAATACAGCCTTTGATTTGGTAGCGGTTGTCGAAGCAAACCTGGATGAATTTGCCGAATCGACTAGAATTATCATTGCGCACAGTCTTGGCGTTTCCGAATGCTTCGAGTATAGTGTTTGCTTCGAGTATCTGGTGCTCCATCCATGTCGACTGATTCGACGTAACGGTACATAAGTACTGAAGAATGAACTTGGTAGACTCTGTCTTTCCAGCTCCGGACTCGCCCGATATGACACAGGCCTGATTGGCATTATCTAACTGTAAGTGACTATAGGCAGCCTCTGCGATGGCAAACACATGTGGCTCCTGTTGTGAAATCTTTTGTCCATTATATCTGAAAACCCAGTCCTTAATTCGATAATTGGATTAAACGATCGATTGATAGTCGAAAAGAAGCGAAAAAAATCTTTTAATTCAATCAACAAATTGTGAGTCAAAGAGAAGTTGACTTACGGTCTCATAAATATCTAACTCTTTGTATGGATTGACCGCTACCAGAATGGTTCCCGTATATGTCTGGACACAAATTAGTGATTCAGTGCAAAGAAATGACAGAATAAAGTCAATTATTATCTGATAATCGACTTTTTATAACAATTGTGTCTAAACTTATTTTATTTAATTTATTTCAGTCTTTTTCTTATCATTTGAGTCATTATTTTTGTCAACAAATTATTCTTTGAATCAAATGTGAGTTAAGACATGAAGAGAGGACTTACATATATCTGTTCCCTATCGTATCGAACTTTCAAATTAGTATTAATGCCTCGCTCATCAATATTACTTATGACAGTCATGTCCGGCACCCCATCCTCGGGCCTCCAGCCTATTAAAAGGACAGACATAACAACAGATCGAATGTCAGAATAATCGATGAAAATAAGCAAAATGTGTGTCAATGAATGAATGCGTTATTCATGTGATTAAAGTGTATTTAATCTGAATTTATAGCTTTGTTTGTGTATTAAAGGAAATGACAGTAAAAGTGTGCAAAAAACCAGAAGAGATTCAGAGTTATTACATCTTTTAAATTATTCTTTAATGCAATAAAAAATAATAAATGACTTTAAAAATAATTGTGTGAATTAGGCATCGCTTCTGTGTATTACAGGAAAGACTGAATTAATGAGAATTTGAGTAAAATTGTGAAACGAAATGCAATTATATTCACAGAAGAGTAGTGACAAAAATTTTATTAAAAATTAATCATTGGATGAATGAATGCCGGATGAGAACTGATATTTTAGGAACTGAAAAATTAGTTCATTGCCAAGTTTGTGCCCAAATTCATAATTAACTCAATTATTGAATTAAATAATTTATCTATTATTGTGTCAAATGCTTGGCTTATCATTTAATATGATTTGTTAATTGAGCGATAAATTTGATAGACATGTTTGAGTTGATAGTCTATAAGTGTTGTACAAGTGTATTGACCTGAAGGCAAGGGGCGGTTGCTTTTTCTCAATCTTGAGATAGAAACTGCTCTCACAGTTGTGTGAAAGAGGTTTGAGAGCAGAGATAAACATATAATGTGTTATTGCATTACAATTATTATGATTGCAATGCATTGAAAAGCATTGGAAAGCATTGGAAAGAAGGCATCAAAGCGTTCATTGGATTCAATAAATTCTCAAAAATAAATAAATAGATAGCAATGAGATCATACCTTTCTGTCCGGTGTCCCACCCGTTCATTATTATTGCATAATTACTACACTCTTAAACACAAATAAATATTAGAAATAAATAATAAATTTGGTGTAAATTTCGGGTTTTGTTTTGTTTGTCAAAAATGTTGGTTCTCTAGTAATAGGGAGGAATAGGATGCGATTCACTCGACGCTCACATCTTTGCTTCACTTTTATCGACCGCCAGTCAGACCAGTGCTCTCTCTATTAGATGGCTTTCCTACTGGTTTTCGACACATATAGCATATCCTGTGCACATTCACTGTTTGAGCATCGCTTAGTATCTGCCGATCGGTTTATATAGAGATTCAATGTATTGCTAACACTGGATGTACTCAACACACAGACACCAACTCCACCAAACATACGGTACACTCCTTTTCCTATGACTCATTCCCAGTGAGAGAGACTCCAAACTTTTGAAGTCTACCAAACAAACCGACCGTTTTGTTAGTGATTAACGTTTGAAAGAATTTCCACTATTTTTATGGTTAGAATCGATTGCATAACACTTTAGAAAGTTTTTCAAAACAACTCATAAAACTATTTGTATATAAACTCGTGAATCAACTTTTAAGTGATATTTAATTTACTTAACAATACATTTCTGTCAAATTCAGGTTTTGGGAAAAACTTCTTAATCTCTTCTCAATCTTCAAACAATAATTTAAATTCATTGAACTGAATAAAGAAGTTTTTTCTGAAGGACTTTATTATTATTCACTCGAAAGGTATTTTTGAATTTCCTGGAATTGATTTTCATTTATTTGCAAGACTTGTATTTTCAATAAAAATTTTAAAATTCAAATCGATTTCGAGTCAATATTTCAATACATTTCAAATGTTTATAAGATTTTTCAAATAAAAAAGTATTTAATTTGCATTTCACTGAATATTAATTTAAATAAAATACAATAAAAATAATTTTTATATTGAATACATTGATAGTACACCTGAAAGCTCGAGGTTATATTGAAAAGGCTTTTTGATATATATATAAATATTAAATCATTTCATTAATTATTCATAAAAGGCGTAAAATGCGATAAAGAAAGTAAATGTCGAAAAACTTCCAATGAATTAATAATAAGATTTCAACAGTTAATCAATTATTCAAAGATTTTTATTATTGTATTAAAGAATGTTTTAAAAAATTAAAGTAATGTTCAGTGAATAGTGAAAGCCTTTCACTGAAATGCATTAAAGTTTACATCAATTGATTTAATTTTTGACTTTGATTTGCAATAGATGTCAGTCCCAGCGGTTTACCCATTCTTTTCCGGTGCGGTATAACTCGTGTTTTGTTTTGTCGACAAATATAACAAAATTATTTTGATTTTTTGCAACTTTTTCGACGATTTTTGGGTATGTTTTGTATTATTTTTAATAATTTTATTATCCATTGATTAAATAAAATCAAATTTGTTTTAATTGATTGACAGTAAAAGATGTCAAAAGTCAAGACTAAGGACTTGAGGGGTAAACGAAAGGAAGAGCTGACCAAACAATTGGAAGAGCTCAAACAGGAATTGGCTAATTTACGAGTGGCCAAAGTGACCGGCGGTACAGCCAGCAAATTGTCAAAAATTCGAGTTTTCCGTAAAAACATTGCTCGAGTGCTTACAATCATTGGTCAGAATCAGAAGGAAAACCTCCGAAAGCTATACAAAGGAAAGAAAAACAAACCAATAGACCTTCGGCCCAAACTGACCCGTGCTATTCGTCGCCGACTCACTAAACACGAACAACAAATCAAGACTCGAAAAGAGTCGCGTCGGCAGAGAATTTGGCCGCAGAGGAAGTTTGCTCTCAAAGCATAACCAAAATGTTTCCGATTATTAATAAATATTTTGCTTTGAATTAAATTTGTTTTCATTTATTTAATATTTAATATAATCTAATCATAAAAAGTGTCACTTCTTTTAGTTAAACAATATTTGAATAAATGGCTGACAAAAGTCATTTAAGCCTTAATTATTGATTTTAATCAAATTAATTTGATAGATCAAAATTCAATTGATATTAAACTGTTTTAAGTGATATTCTCGCTCTTAATTCATATAAAAATTATTTAAATGACAAAACGTTTTGGTTTTAAATTTTTAATTAAATTTTTCGATGGATTTCTGTCTCAAAGTCTTATTTTTAATACAATTATTAATTTTAATATCGGCTCAAAATAATTCTGACGATAATTATAAACAGAATAAAACAGAAAATGGTTTAAAAGATAAAAACTTGACGACACATCCTCTTCAAAATGATTCGGTGACAGAATTTCCAGAGAAAACCGAAAATTGTAGCGAATCACTCAATTCATCATTAGTTCCGAAAACCGAAACCAACACTTCTTCCTGTTTGCCATCAAATGAAAGCATATCTCTTGTCGTAAATCAAACTTTGATTAAATTGAAAGAAAAATTTGATAATTTGACAGTCAGTCCAAACCAAACCTTAAAAAGCATTGAAAAATTGATTAAAAAGACATTCAAAGAGGTTTCTGCGACAAAACTCAAACCCAGGAGCAAATTAACAGTATTTTTGTCGGCATATCTTTTCTTCCCATTATTCGAGGCTTTTTGGTTTTTGAAGGGATATTCAAGAAATGACAAACAAATGATGAAAAAACACATCTCAAGATATTTATCAATTCATTTGAAGACATCTAATTCTGTTGTTTATATAATAAGAATACCTTTCGTTGTTGTCTACTTTGCTCTGGTAGGTGGACATCAGTTCTTTTGTTTGAAGCTCTTATCTAAAGCGCCGACGACTTTATATCCGGAAAAATTGTCGGTTAAGAACAGAAAGATATTGAGAGCATATTATATGACTCTGGAAAGTGTGGGCATTGTGGTGGGCGCTCTCGGAAGCATTCAAAACTATTTAAGACCTAAGATTCAGATTTTGGAAACTTTTTATTGATTCAGAATTTTTTAATTGTATTAAAAATAAATAAATAATTGGTTTTCATTTCAAAATAAGTTCATTAATAATGATATGATTGAAAAATTAAGAAATTATTGATTCTTTAATAAAGTTTAGTATCAGTGCTGAAGACATTCACATTTCATGTCTACCATTTCAAGTAATTCTTTGGAAAGACATTTATTTTCGGTCTCAAAAGTCTTCCAATTTTCTGCCGATAAATCCTTAATTAAGTCCAAATGAAGAGCAATAAAAGAAAGGCTTCTCAACTTTGAACTGTATGTCCGATATTTGACTGAAAACCTGAGCGCTTCAATGGCCTCCTCTGGACTTAAGTCACGGAAACAGAGGTTATCGCAAATTGTCTTCAATTGTGGGATTCGGTAAGAATTGGCGGCAATCAGTAGTTTCTTGCAGTGCCTCTCAATGTTAGGGGAATAGCCGTTATATAAGAATAGAATTAATTCATAGAAAACATTGCAATCGATTTTTGTGATTGAGATCTCATTTTGTTTATTTGCAAACAATTTCTTAAATACTGAAGATTTTGAAGCCAATAGTTTTGAGTGAACTTTTAAATCCATATCTCCGATAACGAAACGAATATCACAATACTCTTTGTCATTCATGAGATCGTGAATGAAAGCAAATTCGTCCAAATACTGTGTATTAGAAGAAGAGTTACCACTGGAGTCACCAGAACTCAATTGTTTTTCGCTTTGATTTGAATTAAAGACTCGTAAATGAATTGAAGTAATCGAAAGAATTAAACTCATATCCAATGATCGCTTAGAGCTCTCGAAGATGTCATCAATTTTGGCGAAGTATTTCCAGCCCCATCCACACTCGCCATTAAAAAATAAAGTCCGACTCGATTTGGACCAAACCTTATCTCTCTTTGGGTCAGTCAGTGAAACCTCAAACTTTGCGATCTGTCCTCTAAATCGCTCTAATTTTTTGTCTTTCAAGTGAAGAAATAGTCCGAAATAGTAGTGATCGGAACCGTTTTGTTTGATTTTAGGCTCAATCGTCAAATACCAGAAACTATTTTCCAGTTTTCTGAAGTGTAAGTCAGGACTTTTCAGTTGTTTTGTCTCTGATTTTCTGAGACCTTTGATCGCAATCTTCATTTTCTGTGAGATCTCTTTTGTTGTCTTATTATCCTTAGAAATCAGAATTTGTTTTCCTTCTTCGATGTCCCAAATGGGAAACACTTCTGACTTATCGCACATTTTCACCAAATAATTATCTTTGAGTTTAAAATATTTAATTCAATCGATAAGTATTTGAAAAGTTATTATTTGAATAAATATTAACGCAAAACAATGTTTCGTTTCTTTCATTTCACGCTATAATCAAAAGTTATTCAAATCAAAAATATTTTGTTATCCTTTAAAATAATCGCAAATTTTAATAATAATGATATAAAAGAAAAGCAAAATTTTAGTTATCTATTTACTCTTAAAAGCAGAATCGATAATATATTAGGTTTTATTAACTAATCTTATATATGAATATGCGGTTGAAAATCAAAATTAATTGCATTTAATACAGATTTTGTATAAATGATTCGTTAAATAACACATATTTTATGAAAAATTATTACAAATTAAGTCTTACGTTATATTTCAATACAATCAGAATTCATTTTTATTCTTAGGCTGTCTGTAGGGCTCGGTTTTATGCCTCTTTAGGTCAGAGTCGTCGTGAAAATCACTGAAAATTCAAAGATTAAATGAATAAATACTTTTGGAAGTCATTAGAGGGGAGAGGAATAAAGTTATGTTCAAAATATTGGAAAGAACTACTCACACAAAACATTGTTTACAATAGAGGTCTTCCATACAATCCATGCATTTAATAACTGCGTCTTCGTTGCAAATGACACACCACGGAAGACAATCCGATACAATTTCAACGCCTTCTTCATTGGTTTCCGACTGATTGATATCACTGGGAATCGATGGCAGATTCGACTCAGACAGCAATCTTTCGACTAATTTGTTTTGTTCGGTCTCTTCATCGGAATCGCTGTCGATATCCATGACTGAAGAGGCATTTTTCTTGGAATCAATATGTTTTTGACCTCTAAGCCGAGCCAAACGGCGTTCAATCTCTTCATCAGTGGATGCTCTTCGAGTACTGCTGAATGAGACACGATTTGATTCATCGATCTTTAATTCTTCGGATAATTGTTTAATCAAATCCTCTGTTTTTTCAGTGTCTGTCTTGTGTTTGCTCTGTTGGTAGACAGTTATCGGTGGCATTGAATACACATTTGGATCGATTCCCTTAAGACGTGCCAAACGCTCTTCAA
>JAQGCE010000224.1:0-14901 GCA_034699185.1 Eupelops torulosus
TTATCATTTTGTGAATATATTAAAGAAGGCTAACATTTTTGTCCAAAACGTTTGTAAAAACAATATATAAATTCTAATAATTTCAGTGAAGTGTGCCTTAAATTAAGGGGAATGACTGACAACAGGAAAACGCAATTTTGAGTGTTATTTGAGTTAAACACAAATTGTTAACTAATTTATGTCTTCAATGGTTTGAACTTTTCTTAGTCTAAAAAAATTTTTGTTTCTTTCAAATCATTGAAATTAACATTGATTTTGATTATTGTTAGGTCGAGTCATTCACTTTAGACGAGGAGCCCGTTGTGGACACTTCCAAATTCCTTTTGTCTGCCGAAACATCGGATAGCAAACTGGTGGCCGGTATTACTCAATACAATGCTCTCTATTTTTAGATTTTTAAGTGATTTTTACTCAGGTATTCATTTGGGAGAAACACCTGAAATCGATGCCGAGTCGAGAGCAAATTTAGAGGCATTACTTGACGCCGGTATGACTCCCACTCTATTATAAACAAATAATTAATCAAAAGTTGACATTTCAGATAAGCATTTAATCGATCCGGAAGTTCTTCGGAGGATCGCCTCTTCATTCGCAGTGAGTGATGTTCACTGTGCTCTGGACGAGGCGGCGGCTGCCATCGCAAAAATGAGGATAAATGACTCACAGCTCAATTCTATGAGTTCCATATCTAATACCACAGCTCTGCATAAATCAGACACATCTCAAGAACTGACAGCTAATATCGAAGGCTCTTCGCGTCTAATGGATGACAGGTGTAGTGTTAATGAAGTGACAGAAGAAGGCGAGAGTTTCCTTTCATTTGCCTGTTCTTCGGGTCATTACGAGTTGGCTAAACAATTGTTGGCCGCGAGGGCTAATGTTGAGGACAGGGGCCTTAAAGATACGACACCTCTTATGGAAGCGGCCAGTGCTGGCCATTTGGCAATTGTTGAACTTTTAATTGAAAATAACGCCGAAGTCAACGCTCAGACATCTCAAGGGAATACTCCATTAATGTATGCCTGTGCTGGAGGTCACGAAGAAGTGGTCAAATATTTGCTCAAAAACGGTGCAAACGTCGAGGATCACAATGAGAATGGACACACACCTCTTATGGAAGCGGCAAGTGCTGGTCACGTAGGCGTGGCTTCTATTCTGGTGGAGCATGGGGCCAGTATTAACACTCATTCAAATGAATTCAAAGAGTCAGCGCTGACCTTAGCCTGTTATAAAGGACACCTCGAAATGGTCAGATTCCTTCTTGAAGCCGGTGCTGATCAAGAACATAAAACAGATGAAATGCATACCGCACTAATGGAAGCCTCAATGGATGGTCACGTCGAAGTGGCCAGACTTTTACTCGACTCAGGAGCTCAGGTCAATATGCCCGCCGATAGTTTTGAATCACCTCTAACTTTGGCCGCGTGTGGCGGTCACGTGGAACTGGCGATGCTTTTGTTGGAAAGGGGAGCAAACATTGAAGAAGTTAATGACGAGGGATATACACCTTTAATGGAAGCGGCCCGAGAAGGACATGAAGAAATGGTAGCTCTTTTGCTAAGTCAAGGCGGAGATATCAACGCTCAGACAGAAGAAACTCAAGAAACAGCTCTAACTCTCGCCTGTTGTGGGGGTTTCCTCGATGTCGCAGACTTTCTAATCAAAGCCGGTGCTGACATTGAAGCCGGTGCTAACACACCTTTGATGGAAGCTGCACAAGAGGGACACCTTGACTTAGTCCGACATTTGATAAATTGTGGCGCTAATGTCAACGCCACCACCAGTTCAGGCGATACGGCACTGATGTACGCCTGTGAGAATGGACACACAGATGTCGCCGAACTACTACTACAGGCCGGTGCAGACTTGGAGCACGAAGCAGAGGGCGGCCGAACATCTTTGATGAAGGCGTCACGGGCCGGACACTTATGTACCGTTCAGTTCTTAATTAACAGAGGAGCGAATGTGAATAAAGTGACCGCAAATAATGACCACACCGCGCTTTCACTAGCCTGTGCTGGAGGACATCTAGCAGTAGTTGAACTATTGTTGGCCAATGGGGCTGACCCCACACACCGTCTCAAAGACAGCTCAACTATGTTGATAGAGGCGGCTAAAGGGGGTCACACCACTGTTGTACAACTTCTGATTGATTATCCTACGAATCTGATGACGTCCTCTCCACCCGTCAATCTGTCCTCTCATCTGAATTCGAGCTCAAATGATGCCGATGTGACGCCTCGAGTGCCTCCACACGGTCTTCAACTCGAAGATACTTCCAGTCGAACGCATTCTTCCATTTCTTCACTTCAATCAAAAATAAATATTCAAAAATCTATTTCAAAGAAAAGCGGTTCCAAAGAAAGCAATGCAACGAATAAAACAAATGTCATCTCAAATAAAACCTCGGATAGTGTTGAAAGTTATGTTCCGCTCTCTAAGGGACGCACCGGAAATAAAATTCTTGAGCGCAGTCTTTCAGACAGTGGCACTTCATTCATAGCCCCCACCAATATTGGTTTAACAGAATCGACCACTTTTTCGAGTATCGATGCACTAAAAGAGGCCGAAAGACTCGAAGCGAGGATTAATGATATGATTAGGAGAACAGACGAATTGGATCCGGCAAAGGAAGAACAGATTAGACAAAAACAACAGATATTAGAAGAATTGCAAAGAGTAGAAAGGGAGTACCAAGCCCATTGGCAGCAACAGCTCATTCAATGCTATCAGGCTGGCCTTTCCTGTGGACCTGCATTATCTCAAGTGTCTGCGAATATACCGGTGGACAGCAGTAATATTTCTTCAAACGTTTCATCTCAAGGAATACCTGTTTGTCTTGAAGTCCCAAATCTACAAAAACCACTCAAAAGCGAGACATCGTTTCAAATGCCTTCTCCTGTGACTCCACTCCAGTCCAATATTTTTCAGCCGACGTCTACGTCAATGACAACTGATTTGTCTTCAATTAATTTGTCTGTTATAACAACTCAAACCACTTTTACCAATACTATGAGCTCATCGACAAATACAGGGCTCTCTTTATCAACTCCTCCACCAAATCGTCGCTTTCGGTCGAACAGTAAAATCAAAAGTATGTCTTCTAAACAGCACTCACATCAAGCAATTGTCAATATCCCTAAGAATACAACCACTCATTCACTCACATCAGAAGAGATCGAGAAAATGAATGTCAAAAATAGCATAAATTTGGAACATTTGGAGACAACGAATAGTTCGCAATCGTCTGTTAGTTCACAGACACAGAATCTGTTACAACAGCAACAAATGATTTTGTCAGAGTTGGCCCAAAATTTCAGTTCCAGACCGGAAACCCTTCAGTTCCTTCAGGCGGCCGCCTCTAACATGAAGAACATCGACGCTTCGATCCCTTTTCTGTTACCCAGACTTTTCGAACCGAACACTTTGAGTCAAACTCCTATTATTCAGTCCTCTCAGAGCCAAACGACACCACAAACGACACCACAAACGACAACTCAAACAACTATTCAAACAACAACTCCTATCAACGAAACAATTAAGAAGTCTTCGCAGTTAACTTCAAAATCTAATAAAGGAAATAAATCGGCAAAAGCTGGCAATACTATGAACTCAACTCAACCTATGCTCTCACCACCACCGCAGACATCGCTGAGTGGTTCGCAGCACATGAATCAGATGA
Organism: Eupelops torulosus; assembly: GCA_034699185.1. Lineage (NCBI taxonomy): Eukaryota > Metazoa > Arthropoda > Arachnida > Sarcoptiformes > Phenopelopidae > Eupelops > Eupelops torulosus. The sequence goes on from JAQGCE010000224.1 coordinate 3,683, forward strand.
CGCAAACGGCATCTCTTCTTCAAACCTTAACTAATGAACAGTTAATGCTTTTGAAAAATCAATTCACAGCCGCGGCATCGACTGCCACCCAAACCGACGGCCCGTCACCTCTACAGCTGTTATCCACAACAACGACTGCACCCACTCTTATCAGTCAAACTCCTTATTCTGTTTCAGCCAATACTGGGAGCATATATTCAATGGGAGCGCCGGCTTTCCCTGTCTCACTCACATTGACACCGGTCACGATTTCCCCGCCTTCGACAACACCCTCCAACAGAACTATTATTTCGACAATAATTCCATATCCGGTGGACGTCGAAGAGAATAATTCAGAGAATGTTTCCAATGTTCCCGAAATGATTGACAATAATTTAGGTATTTATCCGAAAAAACATTAAATAAATTTAAAACACAAAATGAATTTATTGTTTATAGTGTTGTCGTCTTCTGCGCCACAAATATCTAATCCTTTGATCGCCGCTGGAATCGAATCGTCGACTCCGAGTAGTTTGAGTTCAATACTAAACAATACATTAAATCCAAGCCTTAATTTCGATTCGTCTGCGTTTTCGAATGTGTCCACTGTATTAACGGCTTCATTGTCTCAACCCATGAATACAGCCTTCTCTACTTTGGCCACACATATGTCATATTCAATGCCGAATTCCATCGAATCTTTGTCTGGAAATACAATTATTTCGAATTCAAACGATTCGGAATATATAATAACTTCCAACAAATCCGATGCTTCGCTTACAAACAATTTAACGACAGCCACAACACCGCCCACTAATATAAGAATACCATCACCCCCTCCATGGTATCCACCGGTGGATCTCGACTCTCAAACTGACAGTAATCACGACACAGCACTAACGCTTGCATGTGCCGGAGGTCATGAAGAGCTGGCCTCACTTCTTCTGAATAGAGGTGCCGAAATGGAGCACAGGGATAAAAAAGGGTTCACACCACTGATGTTAGCGGCGACGGCCGGTCACTCAAATGTTGTGGAAATAATGCTTAATAACGGCGCTGATATGGAAGCGCAGTCGGAACGCACTAAAGACACGGCACTATCGCTCGCCTGTTCGAGTGGTCGCTATGAAGTGGTCGAAATATTGCTGTCCCGCGGCGCCAATAAAGAACATCGAAATGTTTCGGATTACACACCTTTAAGTCTGGCCGCTTCTGGCGGTTACGTAAATATAATAAAACTGTTGTTAAGTCACGGCGCGGAAATCAACTCAAGAACTGGCTCTAAGTTAGGAATATCACCCCTTATGTTGGCCGCAATGAACGGTCACACCACTACTGTCCGTCTTCTTCTTGATATGGGAAGTGATATTAATGCCCAAATCGAGACCAACCGCAACACTGCCCTAACTCTGGCCTGTTTTCAGGGTAGATGTGAAGTCGTCAGTCTTTTATTAGACCGAAAAGCAAATGTGGAGCACAGGGCGAAAACTGGCTTAACACCTCTGATGGAAGCTGCTTCTGGGGGTTATGTCGAAGTTGGACGGGTTTTATTGGATAAAGGGGCTGATGTCAACTCACCTCCTGTACCTACATCACGTGATACTGCTCTAACCATCGCAGCAGACAAAGGACACTATCGGTTCGTCGAACTACTACTCAATAGAGGAGCTGCCGTTGATGTCAAAAACAAAAAAGGAAATTCTCCGCTATGGTTGGCCTGTAATGGCGGGCATCTGGATGTTGTCCAACTGCTCGTCAACGCCGGTTGTGATATAGACAGTCAGGATAACCGCAAAGTCTCATGTCTTATGGCGGCTTTTCGTAAGGGTCACGTGAAAGTTGTCAAATGGATGGTCAAACACGTAAATCAGTTCCCATCGGATCAAGAAATCACTCGATTTATAGCTTTGATTAACGACAAGGAATTGTTGAAAAAAACTAATCAATGCGCAGAGATATTACGTCAGGCAAAGGAACGCCAGGCGGCGGAGGCTAACAAAAATGCAACTATTCTTTTGGAGGAAATCGATTTGGAACACAGACGTGAAGAAAACAGAAAAGCTGCGGCCGCTCGGCGTCGGGAAAGGAAGCGACAAAAGAAAAAAGAAAAACAAGAATTGATGAAAGCATCGAAAACTGGGGACAGGGAGGACAAAGAAAATAAAAAAGGTTCCAAAAGCAAAGACTCTGCAAATAAATTGATTGAAGAAGAAGATGACGACGACGATGAAGACGACGACGAAGATAATGACGACTCAAATGTTGAAGAAGATGAAGAAGAGGTGTTAGATATAACTGTTACTCAATTGAGAGAAACCCCTACACCTCAGAAGGAATTAAAACCTAAGAATATCCAACCAATTAGACCATTGGTTGAGGAAAGGTTAAAGTCATTGACTAAAGACAACGAAAGACTCAAAAAAGGCAATAATTCTTCAAATTTAAATCAGACAAATGTGACGAAGAAGTCAACCCAACAACGAATAAGTTTAAGATCTAAGAAAAGAGAGGAGTCTAATGTGTTTGACAGTAGTTCCACTCACGACAGAACTGCAATCAGAAGCAATAATTCTAATAATATGTCGATTCCTTCAAATTCTATTCATAAAAACGCTACGAAAACAATGGTTGAGTCTCAACAGAACAGGAACTTAACTGATATGTGAGTCCTATTAATGATTGAAAATATTTTCTTAATTTAATGACTTTTTATTTCTTAGTTTCAGTGAATTAAGTGTTGAGACGTCCAAAGATTTTAACGGAAATTCTCCGTTAAGTTCTTCAAACATTCGAAGTCCGAGTTATTACACTTCAACTGCAGCTAAAGGAATGGCCTCTTCGGTGACTTTGAGTAGTAATCATTCGCTACAAAACACTCAAAATAAAAAAGTTTCTAAACGAGAAGAGGGGTGGAAAGAAGTGGTCAGGAAGTCTAAAAAAGTGGTGGTTCCCTCAAATGCCATCAGTCGAGTCATCGGTCGCGGAGGTTGTAATATAAATACTATAAGAGAGATTTCCGGTGCTCATATTGAAGTAGAGAAGCAAAAAGGACAGGGAGATAGAAATGTAATTATTAAGGGATCAGCAGATGCCACCCGACACGCCCAGCAGCTGATCGCCGCTCTCTCCAAAGAAACAGAGAAAGAATTGTCTGAAATTATTAAGTCTTTAGGATTAAGTCGACCGACGAGTGTTAGCAGCGATGAAATGTGTTCCGCAAACCGTAATCCATGCAAAAGTCAAAGCACTGCTGCCATGAGTTCTGTTTCTCGACTATCAAATACTTCATCAAATGTTCAAAAGTCTTCGTCAATGAGTTCTGTGGGTACAGGTCTGACGTCTATTGCCAGTGCGTTCACCAATCGTTCGACTCTATTGGTGCGGACATCTGCACCTATGGCTCACTCAACGCCATTCATAAATGCCTGGAACGCAAAATCTTCCCGATTGCCCGTATCTGGGAGTCAGATGTCTCACCATTCAGTTGCCATTAGCACCAAATCGAGTGTTTCGTATACAATGGCGGTGGCGGCCAAAGGAAAGAACACCAAAACTACAACCGTTTCGACTATAGTTCCTGCGATTCCCAAAGTTATTACAAGTTCTGAAATTAAAACCTCTTCAGTTTCGATGACAAACCAGTTGCGTCCAACGGGTGCTCCACAAGGAGTACAGCCGTTCAATCAAATATTTACTGGAGCTCGAGTGCCGGTCCCCAACAACTCAGCGGTAGTTAAAAATAATTCATTTATGCCGTCAAACAAACAGCCATTTAATCTTCAGACAACAGCGACATCACAGGCGACAACACCGCCTTCCTCTTCAGTAGTCTCTGAAGTCGATCTAAAACATGTTTCGAACGAAAATTTGAACGGAACTACTCCTGAATACACTCCATTCAACAATCTATTCAGTAAAGTTGCACAGGCAAGTGTTTGGGGACAGTCTAAGGATAAGCCTAACTTTGCGAGTGTTGCTGCTTCTGGTCTGACATCAATGGCATCGAATGCAGTCCATTCACAGGGATTGTCAACAACTTTAGGACTAGGGGTTGGACAGAATGCAACAAAAGAATTATCAATTGACGCCAGTAAAGCACCGGGCTATAGAGGAAACCTTCACATATCGCCCAGTAATGCATCGGTTGCATCAACGCCTCCTTCTTCTGGTTCTTCAAATTTAGGACCAATTGGAAGTGGTCACGCACGCAGTGCCCCCTGCACTCCACCCCTCATTTCATCTCAAGGACCGCTAACGCCTTCGAACTTCACGAAAATGTCAACCCCTCCCTTATCTTCAACTCCAACGCCTCCTCCACAACAACACCCACTCTTACTTCAGAGCCGTTCAATGACTGATCCGCAAAATTCGATATTTAGTTTGACAAATGAAACCAACCCTTCAATGAATAGCAGTCACTCTCCGAGCCATAGCATGAATTCTGTTCCGGTTGTCATTTCGTCGCCAGTCGTGACATCATATCATCAGATGATTCAGACAAATGTCAACAACAGCTCAACTCTCGTGTCTCCCGTGGTTTCGAATCAAATGAAATCTCAAACATATGGCATGTCTTCGACACCACTAAATGTCCCGCAAAGACATTCATATGTGACGAATACAACCTTCAGTCAGAACAGTCCTCTTCCTTCTGTTGGTTCTTTACCTCCGATGCAAAGCATTTCCGAACAAAACCAGTCAGTCTTTGGCGCCAACCATAACAATGCAGTTCAGAGTAACCTCAACCCGAATGCACCCGATTTCTCGGCTCGAGTTTCTGTAATTCAATCCTCTCTTCAAATGAATGGCCCCACTATTGGTCCTCAAAACAGAATGGCTGCCAATTCTGGAGCTAACGTTTCTCCGAATCAAACAATCGTTCTTCAGGATCAGATGAGAGCCGCCATTTTGGCCGCTTCAGCAAATCTTCAATTGCAAACACTGCAGAAACAACAGGCGGCACGAATGCAAATGGCGGCCAATTCGGCGCTACATCACAACCATTTGGCGGCTAATGATTTTGGAAGTAATACTCCTCCGCCATCGCCAGAAACTCTTCGATTACTTCACACTGCCATCAATAGTATACCGAATGCCAACTCTGCGCACGGCTTACAACACTTCGGAATGATGCAGACTTCCAACTATATTCCTCAACAGATTCCTCAGCACAGGATATCTCAACCAACACTCAATCCTATGAATGTTCGCAAAGAAATGGAATCAAATGCTGATTATGAAGAGCGTAAACAACTTCCCCGTCCGATTGGCACAGAAAGAGCACAACGAAAAAATCCGACCCCTCTTTACTCCCATAATATGAATGCCTTGTCTAATATGAATCCAACCAACGACTCATCGGTGGGAATGTGGCCCTTCGGCTGTGGAGAAGTTGTAGCAAACGATATGCACGAATGGATGCAAACAACACCACAAATGGCGAATTCAAACATTCATTCTTCGAATGTGTCGACCGATAACCCGATGTCTAATATAAACCAAAATCGATTTAATTCAAGTGAAGACTTCGATTCGACGTATTCGGTACAAAAATTTTCTCTTTGAGTTTTTCATTTAATTTAATTAATTGTTAACATTTAGATGAATATGAGTTCCCATGTGGCCAATCCTCTCAACTACTCAGTCCCAAATATGCCTATGATGGGTTTGAATGGTGTTCCTCCACACCTATCAACACTTTATCAGTCGGTTTCGGCTAACGCTGGTCTGAGTGCAACCCAAGGCGATTACTGGAGCGCTAAGATGGAGCCATTGTCATCAGCCAATGCCAATTTGGGGAACGGTATGGCTGGCAATCAATCGGGGAATGCAGAGCACAAAGTTGTGAGTCTAATGCCTACAAATGCAGTGAAGATTCAATACTAAGGTTTCAATTGTTTTGATTAGAATTGGAATCAATGGAATCATCAGTCGTGACATTCGTGACACTCCTCACAACAAACTCCAAATTGGAATCGGATTTATGTCATATAATTATAAGATAATCAATTCATAACCAACGGATCAAGTGGTGGTCCGTTCGGCGCGTGATTATAGATTGAATGCAAACTTATATTTACTGTTAATTATTATAAATATTATAAACGCCAACAAAAATATTAAATGGTATGAAATGATTAGAACCGTTGAATACTTCGATTAATTGAAACCAAATTTTCTATATATAGACAAATATAAGAAATGAAGTTTCATTAAATATGAGTTTTTATGTTAGCCTTTGAAACAAAGCCCACAATTGATTCAATTATTCTTTAAACGATTGTATAATTCATTTATTAATTTTTCTCTAAACGATTGTCTCATTTATCGTAATTTTATTTCAAATTATTTTCAGTTATAAATTCGATTCAAATTTATATTTTATTTATTATTTTTTTAATTTAGAATTTTTTTTCTTATTTTCAAAACAAAGCATTCAGAGGGAAGACATATCGCTTTTCTTTTCTGTCGACTCCGATTCTGACTCTTTGTCCAATTTTTGTGAGTTTGGGTCTTCATATCCATCGATATAATTCCAGAATTTCAGAGCAAATTCTTCTTTTGAGGGCTCACTTAGAATAAGGACTCGAGTAATGAACGGCGCTATCGATTAGATGTTAAGAATTATTGTTTAAAACAAAAGAAATAATTTATTGCAAACCTATAGCTGTCGTCGGTTTGTGTTTTTCAATCGTTGATAACAAAAATCTGAAATTCTGTTCGAGTTCTTCGTTATTCATATGGAGTCGACCGAACGGAACCCGAACCCACCCGAAGTCGAGCTCAAACTCGTCTTTGACGCACTTGTAGTCAATTCCATTGACAAACTGATTGACCAGTTTTTTCATATCAAAACCAAGATTTCCCTTCAGTTTTGAAGGGAAGGAGTTTCCAAGTATTCCCCTGATCTGAGCCAATTCAATGAGTAGATCACCATGACATACTAGATCATCAAAGTTGCTCATATTTAAATCACCTTTCTGCAACATTTTAATGATCTCTACTCCGCCAACGACATCAGCACCGGCTTCTTTGGCATCATATTTGTCTTCATCTTTCTTGCAAATGGCTATAATTCTTCGGTTGGCTTTGAATTCAAATTTATTCGGATAAGAAGTAATACCTCTGAAAGCGTCACAAAATTTAGTCTTCTTTTTGGTTCTTAAGTCGAGCTCTACTTTGGATTCGACGAAAGCGTTCGGTTCATTGAGAAGAGTCTTGTCGTGAGTTTCTCTCTGCATATCAATGGCTTCTATCAAAGAATAAGTCATTTGTTTGTATAACTCAGTTATGTAGACGTCGTCACAAATTGAGTCCAATTCCTTCAAATGTTTGTCGGAGAATCTTCGCGGACCAACATTTAGAGCACTGGCCATCAAAGATAACCCCAAATTATAAACAAATAATAATTATTTGCAATTAACATACGATTTATCGATTTTGAGTCTGTCCGGTGTCCACACTTTTGGAGCGGCATTTTTGGCCTCTTCTTTTTTGATTCTGGACAAACGTTGCTTCTCACGACTTGCGGCAATTCTTTTTCCTCTTCGGGCGGCCATATGTCGCTTCTGTTCATATAAATCAATTAAAATGGTTGAGAGAAGTGGCAAATAATGTATGTCTCACTTGAATGCAATTTATTCCATTCGATGGCCAACCGATACGAAGATTGATCAATGCATTTGACACTAAAATGTTTTGCGGACAAGTCTTACACAAATTAAATCCATTTGTGACTAAATTTGAAGATAAAAATATTCAATAACTTATTAAATGCAATCAAATTTGAATAAATTACTCAAAACTTTTTCATTCAATTTAAAGGTTCGCAAGAAATTCATTTTAAAGAGAAAACAATTAGACTTTATTTAAATTTTAAATCAAAACAAACATTAAATGTCTGTAAAACACATGATTTTAACTAATTTTGTCGTAATTTCTGTTAAATAGTGTTTTGGACACAAAAGCGATGTTTGAAAGCAAACAATTGAGGAGCCATTCATAAAGTCTGTAATAATTATTTGACACAGAATTTGATTCCCTTAAAGATGAGTGAATGACAGGAAAAGCAGTTGTTTTTCAGGAATCAGTTCCCAACTCTTCTAATTTAAGTCCTTAATATTTGAGCAAAACGTCAATGATTTTCAAGAAAACAAAACTGATTTTTAATTGTCTCAAATGCGTTCAGAATTATCTTAATTTTAATTAATTGTCATCAGTTTTAGTCCAAAAGTGTTAAAAATTTTCAATTCTTTAGTTATCTTTATTTGGGTTGTCTTTGATTTAATTGGTTTAAGAATTGGTTTCATTTGACAGTAAATGCAGGTTTGCATTGATTTTTATCTCAATTTTTTGTTCAAATTTGATTTGAATTTAACTTATTTTAAACTAAATTAAAGTGAATTTTGATATAAAACAGATAACTAAATGTCACGACCCGGACATCGAGACAGAGAGCGAGACAAATATGAGCCGCCAAACCCTCGTCGGACGCATTCAATTATGTCTCCCGAAGATGTGCAAAACGGCAAAAAATCTTATTGGCCAGAATTGGAGATTACAGGTCTGTTATTACTTAAAATAATAGATAATTTTTTATTTAAAAACATTGATTTCAGGATCGATCCGAAACCTGAGTCCGCAGTTGTGGTCAATGACTCACTTGACGTCTCTCTACCTGAATGATAATAGTCTTAGTCGTATTCCCGCAGACATCGCACGCCTGACATCACTTATGCATTTAGACCTATCCTGCAATAAATTGCGAAGCCTTCCCGCAGAACTGGGAGATCTAATTATGTTGAGGGAACTTCTTCTTAACAATAATTACTTGCGTTGTTTGCCATACGAATTGGGAAAACTCTTCCAAATTCAGACATTAGGTCTTAAATGCTTTTGTCTTACTATTCAATGATTTTAATGTTTTTCGATTAAAGGTCTTAAAGGGAATCCATTGACTCAAGAATTATTGGTTATTTATAACGAACCGAATGGCACTCAGAAGTTGTTATCTTATTTGTTGGACAATCTCGTGGGTCAGTCATACTATTCTTATTTATTTAATTATATTAATTGCTTTGAATCGCTTGCTTTAAAAGAAGTGACAATTTATATGATTATATTTTTAACACATCTTTCATGTGCTGAGCCATTAATTAAATCACAATAAGACAATGAATAATAGCATATCTGAGGAATGGCTTTAAATTTATTCTTTGATTTTTTAACTAAAAAATAAACAAAATTTTATAATTGATTACTCGAATAGTGAATAGCAAACCATTTATCAAATAATACAAAGAAGAACTCAGTTTTTAATGTTTAAAATAAGTTATTGAAAATTATCCATGCTTACATAGGCGTTTCACCATCCTAAATCTATATTTTAATGAGATTTTAGTCGGGGTTATACTCTTTTAATTTCTGTTGATTTGTTGAGTGAATGGAGTCATTAATTGATTGATAATTTGAAAATCAATTCGCATTAATATTTGTTTTGAAGTTTCAAAAGCTTTTAAAAGTTTTTTAATGGACTCCAAAACTCTTTTAAAGTAATTATTAAAACGAGTTTAGATTTGATTAATTACTCGACAACTTTTGTTTATTACATCTTTTGATTAAATTATATTTATTTTATTCGTTTTGTTAGAATAGATTTGATTCTTGAACTTTAAAGTCATTTTCAGAATAATTTGACGAATAATATAAGGATATGAAAGGATTTGAAGACTTCTTTTGATTTGCACTCAAATTATTATCTCTTTCGAAGAATTTCTTTTGGAGTCAAAAGACTCGCAAAGAACTCAATAATAGAATAGAAATTATATTTTCAGACATAACCTGAACTTTCAATTTCATGCTTTGAATGGATTGCAATATCTCTGAAAACTATTTATTTTAAAACCAATTTTAAAGAACGCAACACTTTTTTCATAGATAGAGCTATTCTTTTGATATATAGTCTGGACTGACATCCGTTCAATTGAATCCAATAATTATGGTATAGTTTAGCATAAAATGAGTGTTATTTTCTTCTATAAGATTTTAATAGTTATAATCAAATTGTGAATCTTATGAGAGGTTCTGATGTTTTGCTGTCGAATCAAAAGTTTGCGATATTTTGTGGATATATCTCAAACAAAATGTTTGACTTCCTTATGAGCTCTCAATGTAAATAAAATCTTCACATTATTTCGGCCAAAACTAGAGGTCAGAGGCATTAATCGCTGCCTCAGAGGCTCTCAATCAGAGGCTAACCTATTATTCGTTTAAACGCAATAAACTGATTGAAATTTTTTTTCTCAATAATTCTTATGAAGACATAAAATGTGGCCAAACATTAATAAAACCAATACCTATCCCTTGAAATTTACGATTAAACTTGAAATGAATTTCGATTGAATTCACGCAAAGAAGCCGTCTTTCGAGAAAAATGTAATTATTAATAGATATATCAGTTTTGAGTTAACATTTATGGTTGAATTGTTTGCCAAAACATCACTCACTTCTTCTGACACTTCTTCTGACACTTTGAAGTGAAAGTAAAATAATATTCATTTGTTTCTAATTATTCGTCGCTTCAAATATTTTCAGACAATATTTTACACAATTATTGTAATTAATTGAAAATTTGTCGTTTGTATGACTCAATTAATGCAAACCTTGAGTTGTTTTAAATGGTTGAGCAAATTGTTACTGCTCAAAAGTTATTGAGTAGAAAAACTCCAATAATTTGGAACAAGATGAATTAATGATTAATTCACTTTCAAATAATTGGATCGTTTAATGAATAAAATATAGGCTTTCTGTTGAGTCGGATGTTTTACTATCGGGAAATGATATAACTGGTTAACTTTGGGAACTGTGCTCTACATCTAATGAGACATAGATATAGGAAATACTGTTTTGATTTCCTTGGTTTTGATTTTTGTCCGAACGATTGGTATTGTGTTTAGTTTAGGTCATGAACTGCTCTGCGCTTAATCTTATCTGTGCTTTGAATACCTATTCATTTGATAATCATTTGGAAAGTGTGTTACGTTTCTTACATGACTTACATGTGTTGGGCCAACACTGTTAGGCACATATGACATAATAGGTGACTCCTGACGTGCCTAACCTGTTGCTCTTCTGGGTTGGCTCACTCTAATGATTAGAGTTGGTGGAGTCACCACTAGAAGCACACAACAAGGAAGTTATCCATTGCTTTAATACATCTTTTTATCAAAGGTTCACTCCAT
>JAQGCE010000225.1:0-14897 GCA_034699185.1 Eupelops torulosus
GGAAGTGGCCGGAACTCGCATTTATGACGAACGCAAAGAGGAGTCACGAGTTCTTCTTCGCGACACTGAAAATAAATTGGAAAAAATTATTGATTTACTCAAATATATTGAGGAACGCCTCCAGACTTTAGAGGGAGAGAAGGAAGAACTCAAAGAGTACCAAAAGTGGGATAAAATGAGGCGTTCCCTCGAATATACCATTTATAATAACGAGTTGGAAGATGCGAGAAAACGTCAGCGAGAGTTAGAAACCCGTCGGGAAACCAGTAGTTTAGTCACTGAAAAGCTTAGGGAAGCCCTTCAGGTGTCCACAGATAAGATCAAAGAACTTAGCCGTGATTTAAGGGAAGTGCGATCTAAATTACAAGCATATAGAGACGAAAAGGAGGCGCTCCAACACGAGCACAGCTCATTCTTAAAAGAAAAGACACGCCTCGAGCTTCATATCAAAGACCTTAAAGATGAGGTCGAAGGCGACGTTTCCTCCAAGAAAAGAGCGGAAACAGAACTCACAGCCCTTAAGGAACGCATTACTGAAAAACAGGCGGAACTCAACCAAATTAAACCGGAATACGAAGAAATGAAACGAATGGAAGAGGACTGCACTCGAAAATTGAGTCTAAAAGAACAGAAGCGGTCAGAGCTGTACGCAAAACAGGGCAGAGGCTCTCAATTCACTTCCAAGAATGAAAGGGATAATTGGATACAAAATGAATTGAAGTCTTTGCGGCGCAATATTCAGGATAAAAAGGTTCAAATCGACCGATTAAGGGATGACCTCAAAAAAGATGCCAAACGTAAAGAAGAACTCGAAGCAAAAATTGATGTACTTTTCAACACTTTTTTCTAAAAAAAAGAATTGTTTACTTATTTTTTATTTTTTTTTATAGGAATTGACTAAAGAGTTGGAAAACAACAGATCCAGTATTGATAATCAGAATAAGACATTCTATGATATGAAGAAAAAGAAGGACGCCCTTCAAAACGAAAGAAAGTGAGTATTAGTGGGTTTAGTCTTTAAAATTAATGGTTTGTCTGGTTTTTAGTGATCTCTGGCGTCAGGAGAACTCAATGCAACAAAACCACAATATGCTGATCGAAGAAAAGGCCAAAAAAGATCAACTCTTGCGTTCGATGGTCGGCAAAACTATTCTGAATGGAAGGGATTCCGTTCGAAAAGTTCTTCAAATATTCCGGGAGAGGGGCGGCAGCTATGACCACGTGGCCAAAAACTATTATGGTATGCTTATAGAGAACTTCGACTGCGGAAAAGAATTCTATACCGCAGTCGAGATGACAGCCGGCAATAAACTGTTCCATCATATTGTTGAGAATGACAAAGTGGGCACAAGAATACTTCAAGAAATGAACAAGATGAAACTGCCCGGAGAGGTCACTTTCATGCCTATAAACAGACTCTTCTCAAAAGAGATCGCATATCCGGACACTCAGGTATAATATTAAGAGGTTTTAACAATTATCTGAATTAATTTTATGACATTTAATAGGACGCCATTCCAATGATAAGTCGACTCACTTATGACAATAAACACGATATAGTTATGCGCTTCATATTCGGTAAAACATTGATCTGTCGTTCGTTAGAAGTGGCCACTTCTTTGGCCCGCAGTTCTCATTTGGATTGCATAACATTAGACGGCGATCAGGTATCACACAAAGGGTCGCTGACCGGTGGTTACTTTGATTCTCGTCGTTCTCGTCTTGAACTCCATAAATCGCACTCAACATTAATGGCAGAAATTCAGCAGCAGAAGGAACAGTTGGACGCACACCACCAGAAGCTCAATGAAGTAGAGTCACAGATCAATCAAATTGTAGGTGAAATGCAAAGGGCAGAGACCAAGAATAGTAAAAACAAAGACACTTTTGATAAAATGAAGACTGATATCAGGCTTTTAAAGGATGAGTTGTCTACTATTGAAAGGTCTCGTCAACCGAAAGAAAGGAGTCTTGTAAGTCATGAGTCCAGTTTGAATTCAATGGAATCATTAGAAGAGTCGCTCAGAAATGAGTTGCAACAGGACTTAATGACTCATTTATCTGTTGTCGACCAACAAGAGGTCGATCGACTCAACGACGAAATCAGACAATTGACTCAGAAGAATAAGGAAGCCTTCAGTCGGAGAATGCATTTGGAGGCCCAGAAGAATAAATTGGAAAATTTACTCAACAATAACTTATGTCGTCGTAAGGATGAGTTGGAGGCCGCTCTACAGGAGATCTCTGTGGAGGACCGCAAACAAAAGCTTGAACTGAATGTCATCAGTGGTCGCATCGATGACGTCAACGAACAAATCAGACAATTGGATGAAAGCATAGAAACGATGTCTAAAAAACAAAAAGAAGTTCAAATTGATTTGGAAAAGAAAAAGAGCGACGAAAGGGATACCATCGAACGCATTAATGAAGACTCCAAAGACTTGGAGAAAATGACTTCTAAGCAGTCAGTTCTCAGCAAAAAGACTGAAGAATGTATGCGAAAGATCCGCGAATTGGGAACACTTCCGGGCGATGCAGAAACAAAATACGCGAATTTGGGTCTCAAACAACTCTATAAAAAGTTACAGCAATGCAATCAAGAGCTCCAAAAGTACAGTCACGTCAATAAGAAGGCACTCGACCAGTATCTCGACTTTTCTGAGAAAAAGGAGAAGTTATTGCAGAGGAAGTCTGATTTGGATGCCGGACACCGATCTATAGTAGACTTAATGACAGCCTTAGAGCAACGCAAATATGAAGCCATTCAAGTGACGTTCAGACAGGTCTCCCTCTTCTTTGGAGAAGTTTTCAAAAGACTTGTGCCATCAGGAAGAGCGCATCTCGATATGAAGACTGAAGATCTTCCCAATCATGACATGGGTTCACAATCTCAGAACAACTCGGGTCCGCCCACTTTTGATAACTTCAGTGGAGTTAGTATTAGAGTTTCGTTCTCCGGAAGTGCCGCTGAAATGAAAGATATGCAGCAATTGTCGGGCGGACAGAAGTCTTTAGTGGCGTTGGCCTTTATATTTGCTATTCAGAAGTGCGACCCTGCCCCTTTCTACCTGTTCGATGAAATCGACCAGGCATTAGATCCACAACACAGAAAAGCCGTCGCAGGTATTGTCTTCTAATATTAAAATGTGTTTTATTTGCTTTAATTGATTTGTTTATATGAAAGACATGATTCATGAATTGTGCAAGGACGCTCAATTTATTACCACTACATTCAGACCAGAACTCCTGGAAAAGGCCGACAAGTTCTATGGCGTTAAGTTCAGGAATAGGGTATATATTCTACAAATGTTATAAATTGAAAGAATATTTAAATATATTATTTTGTTTGTAATACAGATAAGTCATATCGAAGTTGTCTGTCGAGAAGAGGCACAAGACTTTGTCGAAGACGACACACAACACGTCTAATAACACAATATTTGAGTTCAATATCTTTGTAAATAACAATCATTTATTTGAATCATTTTAGACCCAAAAACACATTTTTGTAAATTCTGTTCAAATATTCAAACATTTTTTAGATTTAATGAAAGAGTTTTTACTTTTTTTCAAATCTTAAAACTCATTGAACTTTCGCTAAAATATAATTGCATTCAATTGTCGTTATTTTCATTTGTCTTTATATTTAAAAGAATAAGTCATGAATTTTACTTTTTATCATCGAATAAATCAATTAAAACAAAATTTAATTAATGAAAACCCTTTTAATGTATATTTATTTTGAAATTCAAGTTAAGATTCGTGAAAATCATTGACACAATTTAAAAATCAATTATTATTTTGGTATTCAATGGATACAAAAAATTATTATTCTTTCATTTCTCATATTTTGAGCCAAAATTATTGAAATTTATTTTTAAATATTTTAAGTTCTGTTTTATATACAAAATAAATAAATAATGGATGCGATCAGAAGTCAACTTAAAATCAATGATTTAACCGATTCTTATATAAAACCAATAAATTTTTTTTATTGTTTTCATCTCAAAACCAAATCTCTTTGAAATGAAAACAAATTTTTTAATGAATTTTACAATAATTTTCGTATAAATTAATTTTTAAAAAAAAGTTGTTCAGCAAATGTCTGTGCATTTGACTCCTTGTGCAGAACAGATGCAATTCTTACAGGAAGTACTCAACCTTTCGATTTTAGTATTGATTTCATACATCGTTCCATAGATATTACACCCTTTTAGTAGTTTTAAATGAGAATTAGATTCCATTCAAAATAAGACAAATGTTAAGACTTACCCGAAACTCGGAATAAATCCCAAGGGTTTTGGTTTTTATTCGGATCACTTGAATCCTTAATTTGTTCTTTTGGTTTGAAATCGTTTGTTATTGAAGAGATGGTACTCGAAATGATTGTTGGGGTTGGGATTGATGTCAACTTCTTATATGAGATGGTTGTCAACGAAATATTTGATTCCGACTAAATTTAAAGCAAATATTTAAATAATTTTTGAACTGTTTTGAGTCAATTTACCGATGAAGGGGTTGAATGATATTCAGGAGTCAAAGAATTTATTTCATGGCTTGAATTATGTTTGACATGAGTTATGAAATCTGTGGCAATAATTGTTTGGTTCTTCTCATTGTCTGTCAATGAAATGTTAGTTCTGTTTATTATCTCAGATTTGGTTAAAGTCTCGTCTGAATGAGAAGTTATGTTATGTTTGTGTCGATTATTTGGCGGTGAATTTGCGCCGCTGTGAGTATGCAGAAGGAATGGTGGAAGTCGGAGGTTTGGCTTTTGTGGACTACCCAAAGGTGACAATGATTGAGAGGATTGAGTCATTGTTGGCGAAGGCTTTAAACGAAATTTGTTAGCGTTATTATACTGCGAATGGTGTGAACCTCCAACTACTGGTTTGGAGGGTCGGGAATTGGGAGCAAAAGGGGAATTCCCGTCTGTAATCAAAGGCTGAGAAACCACTGAATCAATCTCTTTATCGATTGGAAAATGAATTCTATTGTCATTCGGTTTTGGTTTTGAGTTAATACCAGAAATTCTATTAAAAGGTTTAACAGAAGATACCACTGCCGGCAGATTATAACGACTCGGAGGCGTCGGTGAATCCATTGTCAAACGAACACCACTTTTATTGTCTTCATTTATATTTTTATCTTCAAAATTATTTTCTTGATTTTGAGTCAAAACTTTGGGAAAATTCATTTCAATATTGGTTTCATTCATCAAATTATTCTTAATTTCTGTCAAAAATTGAGGACTTTTTCTAATCGGAGAAGAGTTGAGTGAATCTGGATTTGAGTGAATTAAGGCATCGATTGTCTGAGAATTCGGTGTAATCTTTGTTTCTTCAATAATTCCTAAAATATAAATAATAATATGAATGAGCAAGCTAATTGAGCTCCATTTTGGCAATTTATAATTACTGCAAATATATCTAGGACAACAGTAGCCGTTCATCATTTCGGGAACGCAATCTTTTTCCGGAGGCGACGGACACTTTTGCTGTTGACAGAGCTCTCGCCCATAAAAGCAACGACAAAGAGTACATGGATCAGATTTAGGGATCATCGCTCCATTAGGATATTCAAGATTATTGAAAAAACACGAAACTATCGAAAAAATTGCAAACATTAAGAAAAATCTTTTTGAAAACAAAAGTAATACTTTGTTGGTTAGGCTTCGAGTTGGGGTCAGGAGATAATGAGTTTTTATTAGGAGAGGACACACGTATTAGAAACGAACCATTTTTTCTTTTATTAGAAAGTCCTGCGACGGCGTCATTAACTTTAAAAGGGATTACTTTCATTCTGTTATTCAAATCAATTGGATTTTCAAACTCAAGTCGAGGTCTTTTGTCAAAATCAGAGTTATTTTTATCAATATTCTCGTCTGTGTCTTGTCTTCTATTATTATTTGTATAATAAAGGGATTCAACTGATTTTGAAGGACTTGGAGTCACTTCGAATTGAGGTCTTCGGGGAAAATCTGAATTAACGGCTCTCCAGTCATTATTTGATTGTAAATATGGTTGTGGGAAAGGGTTCATAGGCCTACCATAAATGGCTGCTCTATTATTTTGACCAATTATATCAAACTTTTTATCATTTGGTGGATTGAGATTATGATTATATGGGGAGTGAGGGGAAGCACTCACTTTCAGACTACTTGGTGTTAGGTTTATAAGAATAGAATCGCCCGGATTTTCGTGTAAATCATAAAAAGCTGTTTTTGCGGTTATTATTTCTATGCCATCAGATCCTGATTTATAGGGCGCTTCGTTATCATCTGTTATGAAAAACGAAGACGAAAGAGAGGGACCGGCTTTACTCTCACTTCTATATGTCATCGGCTTTTGAGTGTCATTCAATTGCTTGCTTTCAGAACTTTCATCCGAAGAATTATTTTTGAGTCTGGGTTCCGCTGGAATTCTTCTCTGCAATTGTTTGTCAATGGCGTGTATTATCCCCTGAAGAATAACTCCAACCGAATCATAAGATGTTTCATTCGTTTGGATTAGTTTTGTGTCGTTATCTTCATTTGTTTTCGTGGAAATATTCAACGATTCATTTGAGATGTTTGGCAACAATTCATTATTTGTTTCAATCGAAAGGTTTTTCGTGGAATTTAAACCCGACTCAGAAATGAGGCTTAAGTTTGAACCATAAGGAGAATCGGTTACAAATGTAATAACACTTTTGGTCGTTACTTCGATATCATTTGTAATAATTGTCTGATTTTCTGTATATAAATCTGGTTTAATCTCATTTTTAAAGTAATCAACGGTTTGGTAATCATTTTTGTCAGTTGTGGTCTCAATAAGTGAATCAATTGAAGTATCGGTTCTATTGGTGTTAGTATTGAATTCCATATTCAAATAATTTTGGTCATCATTTTTAATGACCAAATCATCGCTTCTCATTTGCTGTCCATTAATAATACTTTCTGTTTGAATAACAAGAGTTTCAGTTTTTGTAAGGCTTTCTTTGGTAATCGCCTCTTCTAAAGGACTGACTGTTACCGAATCGTTTAGAATTTCAATATTTGTTTCATTTAAATTTGAAGAATTGGCGGACATTTTATTATTGATTAAAGAATTTTCATTTGTTTCAAAATTAGTTTCTGTTGTCAACTGATCAGAAATATCGGACGGATTAATAGTAATTCCTATTTCTGTCAAATCATTTATATTCTGTTGTGTTGTAATCGGAGACGAATCTGAATTATATTCGGTATTAATACTAATCTCTAAATCTACCGAAGATTTAGTCACTTCGAGAGTCGAATCTGAAAATAAATTCAAATCAATAATAATTTGAGAGAAAATCAATTGAAATACTGACTGCACTTATACTCTACTGGACAACAATGACCCTCAGGAATTACAGGAACACAGCCTTCCATTTCAGGTGAGCATTGAATTTTTTTGCACTTTTTAATACCTCCAGTTGAACAGTAACATTGCATACAGTGTTCGTCACTCCCTATGGGTTCCCCCACTTTGTATTCGATTCCATCAATAGTACAAGCTACAAGGAAATGCAAAATAAAGACCTTGTATATATTTGATCTTGCCATCTTAATAAATTCAATTTTTAATGTTAAATGAAATAAAAATTTAAAAATAGATCAATAATCAAAAATTATAATTCGATTTTTTTAAACGACTCAGAATTGATTATTATCACAAACCTGCTTTCCTCCCGAAAATTCGAATTGACTCTACAGTAGTAGTAGATGTTGTTGTTGTTGTTGTCGTTGATGTTGTCATTGGAAGTGTAGTCATGGCTTCATTGCCTTTAAAAAATATTATTTGTAAAAATTTTAACCCTTTTTACGAATGATTTAAAACGAAAATTAGAAACAAAACAATCGATAAATGAAACAAAGTTTTATTGCACAAAGTTTCCAGAAAAGGGATGACCTCAACAAATATTCTCTTTTCTTAAAAATAATGATTTTTCATGAATAAAGTTAAATTATAAGATTTCACCTTTTTTAGTTATGGTTGACTTTTCTTTTATAAAACAAACTAGATGGAAGAATTGATTTCCAAAACAAATTAATATATTTAACTCAATTTTTCAAGAATTTCTCAAAAAATTAGAAAAGTGTTAAAAACTGTAAGTTTTTATTTATGTATAATTTTAATTTCTAAAAGTTTCAAGTTAGTGGGGGTATTGGAGTATTTGCTATGCGTTGCTATACTAGTTATTATAAAATGAATCCTAAACAAATCTAATTTTTTGCAGGAAAAGAATTTAACAGAATTAACAGAAAAAATATTAATTTATAAGATAGCACTTTTTATCAACATGATTTGAATTTTTACTGCGCTATCGAAGTTTTGGAGTATGTAATTTGGTACACAAGACATCCCTCCGAACCCTATCGATCACTACCGAATTTTCAATTTCACCAAAATTCAATAATGCTATTAATTGATACTTTCGTGAAATTTTCAAATTATTGTTAAGTGGGGGTTGGGGTACAGATATGCCTATTCGTGTATATTCCTTTTATTGTCAAAAATGGAATTAAATAAATGAGCCTGGCACATAAAATTAATTGAAAAACATATTCTATTATAAAATCTATAATAGATATCACAACCAGTTATTTTAAAATTGCATTAAATAAACAAAATATAGATTCTGGAAATATAATAATTCGGCTCATATTTGGGAATACATACCACAAACATAGCTGGTTGGACAACAAGCATATTCACTGGTATATCGGGGAAAACAACCCAGGATCGATAAATGACAGCGAGGTCTTATACACATTCTTTTGGATCTATAAGATATATTAATCACATATTAAAACTTTTATTAATAAAATGATTAAATTCTACCGAAAAGCACTGAAATTGTGGTTATAATTATAAAACTAACCTGATACAATAACAATATTCACAAAAAGATGTTGAAGCGACAGCCGAACCCTCAGCATAAAATGTACCATTTAGTTGACAAGCTTATTCAAAATGAATTTTAATTTACAAATGGATGACTCAATAAGTTTAAACATTTTTTTGTAAAGTTTTGTTATATAATAAATTATAAGCTATAACTCACTTCCCTCGGCGTTAGTTATCATATTCTCCTCACTGTCCACTAGAGTTGAGGCTGGACTCGAAGTGGCCAACAAAAGAGATTCGTGGAAAGTAGTGGAAGGACTCGTTTGGAATATGGTTGTAGTCCTATCCTTTTGAGTGACACTCACCCGATCATCGTTTTTGGTTTCAACTTTTTCTGGTTTAAAATTTTTAAAATCTATAGAAAAAATTGATTTATCATTAGCAAGCTTAATTTTGTTCAAAAAAGATAAATTGAGAGTAAATGACTGTTTTTACCTGAAAAATAATAAATTGAATTATTGTGAGGATTGTCTGGAGTGGTATTATTCGCTCCTATTATATAAAATTGTTTTAAAGTAACTCATAAATAGTGAGAACAAACCATTTAATGCATCCGTTTTCTCATTATTTAAACTTTGATTATCTAATGTCTGCGAAAATCCCGATAAAGACTTTGTCGTTGGAATAGAAGGGGTTGTGTTGGAGTCGTTTTGAATGATTGTCTCACATTTAAGTGTTGGACAACACTGTCCGGGCTCTCGAACTGTTATACAATTATCGTTGGGATTCGATTGGATTAGAGTCGGACACACCCGTAGAAAACATAATAAAACGCCTTTACGGCATGTACAATTTAGACAGGGCTCTGCCGTTGGCACTTGTTGACCATGCTGGTACTTTTGTGCTTGATATGTGCATGCTATTCAATCAAAACAAATCACAATTTATTCTTTGAATCAATTTTAAATCGGAATCAATTTAAATTGAAATAATTTTAACTAGAGTTAAGTAAATATAGCAAAACCCAGACCTTTCAAGGTTGGACAAGGTCAAGATATCGACAACAGAGGACAGGAAAGTGGAAAAGATAAGGGACCAAATTATCGGAAGTCGTCTTTTTATTTTGGACTTATGTTG
The DNA here is from genome assembly GCA_034699185.1 of Eupelops torulosus. Classification (NCBI taxonomy): domain Eukaryota; kingdom Metazoa; phylum Arthropoda; class Arachnida; order Sarcoptiformes; family Phenopelopidae; genus Eupelops; species Eupelops torulosus. The sequence continues at coordinate 9,993 of JAQGCE010000225.1, forward strand.
GATTCACTCCAACTTATTTGAGATGAAGTTGAGGTAAAGTCAACTCAAATTCAGTTTAAATGTAATAATTACTTAATTAATCAACAAAAAGGTAGAAAACATGACTAAATTCAGATAATTTCCAAGTTTTTCAAGAATTAAAGGAGTATTTCTTCTTAAATCTCAAACTTATAGAGATTTTTAAAAGCCTTTGACTTTTAGTGTTTCTCACATTTAAAAAAAATTATTGGATTTCTTCCAAATGTTGAGAGTTTTTAAACAATTTCATTCATTTGACAGTAAAATAATTCAAGAAAATAAAAGTCATAATTAACCATGGTTGATTCATCATCGAATTCTTCTAAAGTTGTCATATTCTAAAAGCTAAACTTGCAATACATTTCGCAAAATATTGTAGCTAACATTTAAGTCTAGGTCTATAATCCATTTTAGGAGATAAGTTGTGTGAAAGTGCAGGGAAGTCAAATAAGGATAATGTATTTAAGTTTGTTCTAGATTGTTACAGGTTCAGTTTTTGGTTACTTAATTTGAATTAAAACTAATTCTAAAGGTTTTGTTCCAAAACTTATAAAAGCAGCTTAGAGTTGATCGATGTTCCTGGTCATGATTTTACTTAATTATTTTGATACTCAAATTAAAGAAAGTAGTCTTACCTGGTGGTTTTTGTGATGCAGCTGCCAATCGGGCAGACGATGGCTTCTCATAATAAATGGCGGCTAAAATTGAATTGAAAACAAAATTTGAATCGAGTTTTAAAAGCGATAGAATTATCATAAATACTAATTTGCATAAAAAGTTTGTGAATTTATAAGTTTTTCAATAAAGCTCTCACAGATTAACATCGAGGAGAGTATGTGTGTGTTCTTTAAATTATTGACCGGCTTATAATAGAGTTATTGTGGTTTAGTGTCTGGATTTGTCTCATGAGGAAGTCATTGAAATGGCATAAGTTTAGTATAATTTTATGTACACTTATTATATGTGTTTAGTTATTCAAAAGTGAAAAGTGCTTTTGAAGGTGAAGGCGCTCAACAACATTGTAAATGTTTAAGTACACTTGAATACTGCATCTGAATGTGAGACTGAGTGTGAGTGTTAGTGCAGACTTTGGCAACGGGTCAATGCCTTCTCCTCGACCGCACATTTTTTATGTGAAATGTAAAAAAGTGAGCCTTAATGAGGAAATGTGAACACTATTCACAAATCGTCCCATTCCTCCAAAACTTATTGAAAAATGGCATAATTCTAGTGTCAAATAATAGAGTCGTGAGTGGCCCTGTGAGCAGGTCGTGAGTGGACGACCAACTCTTAGGACCTGTGACTCATTAAAGAAAATAACTAAAAATTCACATCCTTTGAGACTAAATATGTTTTGTACTCACTTTTAAGTGACTTAAGTTAACAGTTATTTTACAGATATTCTCGTATAATATGTTAATTAAATTCTCTAAAATTTCAAAACTAAACTTTTAAACGATTTAAGACTTCAATTAAGTTATAAATCATTGAAGAGATTAATAGTAACGCATCAAAGGCTTCGAAACAACCAGTTTTATAACATTTTTAAAATTTAATTTTTGTTTTGTGAGTAAAAGTTAATAAAAAAAGAAAGAGAAGAGAGTTATAGAAATAAATGTGATTTATATGTAGTAAATGTGAAATTTAAAAAAAAATCTTTTCAAATGTTTTTTAACCCTTAGATTCCAAGTTTAATTGAGTTTTCAAATTCCATTAATAGAATAAAAGCAAAATTTTGATTCGATTAAACAGGAATTTCGTTAAGATTCCTAAATATTTTTTTTTCGTAATCCAACAAGCTTAAATGAATTCATCAATTTCAGTGAAAATTTTTCATTAAAATTTTAATGTTTTATAAATAACTCAAAAATTTAGTGAAAATATTTTGAAGAATTTTGATGACAAGAAAATTTTGAAATTAAATGTTATTTGAAACAAGATTTAGATAAAAAGATATAGAAATAGATATAACGATAAATTCATCGATCCATCCATTTAATGGTTTACAAACAAAAATCAATTAATCATACTTTTCATAAATTATCTATTAAGTATCGATTATTTGTTTAAAGGAATATCAGGGTTGGGGAAAGCGGGTAGTCCTTTCAATTTGATATTTGAAAAAACCCTTCAGTTTTGGAAAGTCTAACATTACCTAATTATCCCAGGATATCGCACATTGGGGATATGTCGGGTTTGCAAAAAGGGTGGAGCATCTGGCTGACTTTATCCCCCATAAAAAGGGTAATTATTTGATATTATGAAATCCATGACTAAAATGGTTAAACGGAAACAATTAACGGACAAAACAGAAAAAATGATTAAAACTTTTATTTAATTAAAAAAACATTTATTTAATCCGTTTCTTCTATTTTTAAAATTTATATAAAGCTGTGAATCGATGAATGTTTGAAGAGAGAGAATATATGAAGTCTTTTTAAAACTGAGGTTTTTCAAAAAGGTACTTGTCCATTCCTGATCTATTTTCTGTATTACTATAGTGAAACCAAATGTAAAGGTGGCTATTATTTTTAGCTTTAGGATATTATTGTTTGTATCATCTGTTTTATGTTAAACTAATTATTATTTGTGGTAACTGCCCAACAGATGACCCGAAATTGTTTTGAAAAAAAAATTGTTTTCGGACTTAAAATTTATTGTTTAAACTTTAGGTTGAAATTTAGGTCAAGTTGGGTCAGTTTAGACACAATTCTCAACTTATAAGTTATAACTTATTGTTTAGAAAGTTATAAAATAGTTCTTTATTTTCAAAACATCTTTTGTTGTTTTTAATGAATAATTCAATTATTTTTAAAATTGATTTAAAAGAAGAGAGAATCGAAAACAATCTAAAAATTACAGATTCTCTCATAAGAGTTATGATAATAATTATAAACATTTATTATAAATTATTGTACCTTAATAATATTGAAAATCAACTAGATAAAAGTTGTTAATATTTATTTCAATTTTTTCTGATTCGTTCAAGATTATTATTTATAACTTAAAATATATGAGCTTGCACATTGAAATAAAAATTAAGTGATTATTCCTCTAAAAGAAGCACATCTTTGAAAAAATAAATTTAGAATTTGTTAAATAAAATTAAGATATTCTCGATATGTTTCTTAAAAATATAGAATAAATGTTCTAGCAAATTTTTGAATTAAAATGTTTACCTGAGTTGAAACATATGAATAATAGAAGTGATAAAAATGAATATAAGCAAAGTCGATTAATTCGCAGAGATTTCATAATGAAATGACAAATGAAATAATTATCTGATGACTGATTGACTTAAAAGTTTGTTTCACAATAATTGGAAGCACAGGACAGGACTGAAGTTAAAACTTAAAAAAGTTGATTATAAGCATATCATGAATCGGTTGTTCACAACAAACGGCAAACAAAGTAAAGTAAAGAACTGAACAAAGGATAATAGCATTTGGCAGTTCTGTTGAATCGGACAGCCAGTGCTCTCAAGTGCTTTATGGTTGGCAGTGCTCTTCACTTTCATTTATAAAACTGCACTTTTTTGGTCGGGTCGTAAAAAACAACTAAATATTATTCTTAGTGGCTCTACAACTAAGAACTAACGTAACATCCATTGCCTCAGAAATCACATCTTCGCGCACACAAAGCGCTTGAGGGCTGGTTAGGCAACACCTGAATCCCCTAAAGAAAAAGAATGTTTTTGCTTAAGGTCTTCAAATACATAAACTTTCCTGAATTTCTCAAATCAAATGAATTTTTTAACGCATCAAAAAAATATTTAATATTATATAAGACATGAATTTCTCATAAAAATCATAACATTAAACATTAATTTATTGAAATTTTCAAAACTTCAATTAATACTTTGGCAGAGGTGACTATCAAGGTGAAATTTGCGCTAAACCTGCAAGGAAGTAAAAAGTTTTAAAATGTATCTTTTCATAGGATAGTAGAGTTCATACAAATTATTCACTTTTTAAATATTGTTTTACAAAAACTACGATACAATCGAGGAAAAAGCAAAATCATCACTTCATCAAGCTGTTATTCAAAAAAAATTACTTGTTAAATATATATTTTTATAAAATTATTTAAATTTTCTCCTTAATCTAGGCAAAATTCCAAAACGGTTTTAACTAATTAATATTGAATTATTGACCAACTCTGAAATCAATTAAGTGTTACTAATTTACCCTCAATTTAATTTTAATTCAATTGTTGATATTATGAATTGAGTTATGCCTTTTCCCTACCATATAATCAAATTAGCTCTACCTATCAAGAAGTCAGCTAGAACTATGTTTGAGTTTAACCAGGCCCAGGATGTATTATTCAAAATTTTCAAACTCAGGAGATACTGAGCTGATTCTCTTTGATGATCTCTGTTATTATATTACCCTTAAACAAGAGATAGTCGAGTTAAGCGTCATAGGGATGGACAATGAGAGGGTAAAATGGTGGTTTTAAAAAAAACAAGTCTATTCTGTACTTATTGACTTAATGATAGATTTGCCAAAATATGAGGAGCTATTCCTGCGCTCTCGAATCGAAGAGTGTCACCATTAATAACAATTTATCATAAATTAAATTATTAATATTCAGATAAAAACATATTTAATTAAAGTTTTTTTGCATTCCTTAAAAAATCGAAAATTTAGGACTTCTTCTCCAAATAGGGAACAAAAGTCAAATATTAACATTAGGACAGAATGGACAGAATGTAGGTCTTTTGAGGTTCTCTTGGCTTTATATAAACTTCAAAATATATAATTAAAAAAAACGATAGAGTACTACATTTATTATTATTAAAAACAAATTCAAAAAAAGCCCGAGAGAGAGAGAGAGAGAGAGAGAGAGAGAGAGAGAGAGAGAGAGAGAGAGAGAGAGAGAGAG
>JAQGCE010000226.1:0-14858 GCA_034699185.1 Eupelops torulosus
TCCTCTTTGGCCAAGCTTTACAATGGTATAAATCTTAATTCGATACTCGAGTACCCTGATCCAATGTTTCCAATTAAATCTTAAATAAAATCAATGTTTTTTGTAAACTCTCCATAGACTTAATGTATTGCTTATTAATTGTTTTGATTACTGATTGTATTAAATACACATATTATTTCAAATAATTCTCCCTCCCTTTCCCTTCCCCTCTTCCTCTCCAGTAATGAGGTCCCTAAACAGAAGTGATTCTATTCTCATATATTCTTCTAAACTAAATATTAGTCAAAAAAAATTATTTATTCATTAAATCGGAAATATTTGCAGAAATATTAATTCAAAATACTGTGAAAAAAGTTTCAAATACTGTTAGATAAAAATCATTATTTTCGGTCAACAGAAAATTTGATCAAGGTTTCTAATAGAAATGTTTTTTTAACAAGATCATATAAGTAAAATGCAAGAAACATAGCAGACATTTGTATATTTAAAGCTAATTATCTGTTCAGATAAATTTAATCACACTTTTTATTATAAAGATAACGAGTTTTCATAATATATTGTTTGGCATATTCCTCAACTCAACCCCCCCCCTCCAACGAAGCTCGTATGCTCTAAGAATAAGATTAATGGGAAATAGTTTAGTAGTATGCTGGCACCAATGCCAATACAAGAGATTATGCTAGGACCAAAGCAAACCTATTCACTAATTTTCTAATTATCTTTTATACTTCAATTAAGAGAGTTATTGTCATTTTATAGTCTTATTTGAATGCTTGCTTTTATTCATTATATAATCTTGTTTATTTATAAATTTCAAGGTTGCATGCTCAAAAAATTCATTTTCATGAGAACAGCTCAAAAACCAGAACTTCCAAAAATAAAAGTCTGATTTAAAAAGTCTAAAATTGTATTCAAAACTTTTTATTCGATTTTTAAATATTTATTTAAATTCAAACAAATTTTGAATAAATTTCTATAAATTAATAAATATTTAAATCTATAATACATTTAAACATTAAATCAATAATTGATTTCAAAAATGAGTCAATAAATTAACTAAAAATTAAACGACGGAACGATATTAGGATAGGGATGATGGCTATGCGAATGTGTCGTTCCTATAGTAGATGTTGTGTGGGAATTATTAGCTCCTATTCCTGACATCTGAGTGGAAGGGACTGTCCTGTTGTTGGGTGTGATGTGAGGATCAAACGGATGATTATTAGAGTTATGTGTCGATGGAGTGCCTGAACTCAGGAAAGAGTTGAATGCATTATGAGGTGTAGATATACGAGCGCTCGAATGGTGTGAGTGGTATATATTCTGGTGATGACTACTCGAGTGGTGGTTCGGGTAAGGATTTGCGTCCATTGCTGACTGACCTAATGACGGCCCCACCGGTGGCGGCACTACTGGAGTAACCGGAGGCGGGAATTTCATTGGAGATATGGCCAGACTTTCGCTGTTATTAGAGTTAATGTCTGGAAAAATATTACTCAAATGAAAGGCATGACTTGAATGGTGTCCACCACTCGATGCCCCAAAGTGTGAGTGAGTGCTAGTGGTCGGCACCGAACGGTTTGAATTCTGTAGTGAATGAACGCTAAAATTGGCCGCATTTGAGGCGTTTGAAGATATGTTCATATTTTGGGACTGAGGTCTGAAAAGAGGATATGAAGAGGAAGTGTCAGCACTAGAGGTCACGTTCTTAGTATTTGTAGAATGACTCGATGAAACGGTTGGAGAAGGAACCGGTTGACGACTCTGATTATGATTTGGCGCATTAGCCACAAAATTAGCAAGGGGATAACGATTATGGCTTTGATTGGTTGGTGTCGTCGAAGACAACACTTCATTCATTGAAAAGTAATTATCGTTCGAATGACGCGAAGAAGTATTGTTTGAACTCTCGTTATGTTTACTGTTATTCTGTTTCTTATTTTTAGTATTAGAGGTATTACTGTTTGCACTAATTTTCGAGTGTTTCGACTGATTAGGACTTCGACTCATATTCGAAGAATTTCTTGAATTTGTTGGATGTGTTTCTCTTTTATTACTTGAGTTGGAAGTGTTGTTATTACTGACCGCAGGGTTTAGATTAAAGTTAGATCCAGTTATGGGCGGCAATGGATTGTTTGTTCCAGGATTCACGAACGGAGGGTTAAAGTCAGGCATAAAGGAATTTGCAAACATTGGTGGTCTGTGCGCTGTGCTGAACGGCGCCGTTGGATCAAAAGGCGAGGGAGCACTCGGTAGCAGTGGTGGGAAAGGAGTACCAGAAGAGGTTGGGAAAAATGTAGTGTTAGGTGTAGTGTTGGCGAAAAAACAGCCGGTATTTGGGTTATTGTGTTGTGTCGTCGATGAACTCAAGTTCTGATTAGTAGTTGTTTGCAAACAATTACCAAACCGTAGATCAGGATTTCGAGAACTTCTTTGGTATTGATTCGAGTTTGGGTTGAGATTCGGATCAACTAATGGCGGACCAGAAGTTGGGTACACACTCGAATGACTGGCATTCAGATAATTGTCTGCATTCGAGTGAATAAATGCGTTGACTCCAGAATTAAATGAATTATTGGCCGAACGTTTAGTTTGTTGTGAATTCGAGTTTTGGCTGTTATTATGTGGATATATGGCAGGACTGTGCTGCTGCTGAGCCCCTCCCATATTAGACACCGTATGACTGATCTGATTATTAGTATTAGTATTGACCGAAGAATTATTTGAATTATTATTATTTGTATTCGTTATTGAATTTGAAGACAAACTCCGACTGGAATTAGTGTTGACTGTCGTGGAAGCGTTGGAAGCAATTGGGAAAATCGCTTCAGAAGAAGTGGTTGCTGTCGGGGTCTGACTCGTCCGGATGTCTGGCAAATGAGAGTTAAAAGTGATTTGTGCGTAACTATTACCACAATTCTGAGTTGAGTTTGAAGTCGAAGACGTGATTCGAGAGTTCAAAGAGTTATCGAAATTAAACAAATTATTTGAATTATTATTATTTTGATCCGTTCTTTGAACCAAATTATTTGAAGTATTGGAACTATTATTGTGTCCGATGTGTTGATAATATGAGATTCTATTATCATTTACTGCATTTAAGGACTCGCTTTCGGTCTCTCTCTGAGATTTATTTGACATTTGATTCGAAGTATTCATTGAATTCGATTGAATCAGACTTTCGGTCGAAAAAGAGATGGGAGCTCGCGATGAGTTGCGCTCATTATTGAAAGGTATGTTTGCACTGTTCTGCGACTGTTGTGCTATTCGTGGAGCAACTGATGCACTGGTATTAGAATTATATCTATTTTGTTCGTTATTTTGGATGTGTTGGACAGTCGGCTCGTTTTGTCGGATAAGAGCTTCGGCCGAATAACTGGAAAACGAATTATGAGTCGGGTATTGAACAGAAGATGTGTTCGAATTTGTCTTATTAGAAGTATTGGCGTTAGATGTGACGGGACTCGTATGCTGTGGCTGTTGTTGTGAGGAATGCCTCTGTTGTTGCGGTATTTGTTGCTCAGTTGAAGTATTCCTCTGAGACCTCATCGGCATTACTGTATTCGATGGATTTTGAGGCTGAGTCTGAGTGATTTGGGGTGGCGTTGGAGTAGTCTTTGTTTGCTGTGGTGTCAGAGCTGTTGTTTGAGTTCGGCTTTGGTTCGGATTTTGCGATACTTTGGGAGTCGTGTTATTCCCAACTGAGGCCTGGCTTTCATTTGGGGTGAAAAACATATTCCTATTTGTCTGAGAGTTTGGATCTCTATTCCCATTATTAGTAGTATTACTGTTTGTATTGTTTTGCAGGTAATTAGGAATCGGAGGATAGGAATGCATCGGAGGATATAAAGGCATAATAGAGTTGGTGTCGTTCTGTAGCGGAAACTGAAGGAAATTATTGTTTTGTGAACTCATTTTAGGATTCATTAAAGGATTCTGATTAAAGTTATCGAAATAATTGGTAGAATTATTTGAACCAAACATTGATTTGTTTGGAGTCAAAGAAAATTCTGAGTAATCGTTATTTATTAGACTCGAAATCGTTGGGAAATTCGAGGGATAGGAAGACCTCGATTCAATCTGAGTGTTGGGAACAGAGGACTCATTACTCTTCGGGTATTGACTATAATTTTGATGCTCTTTGTTTTGAACGTGAATTCGATGACTGCTCTCTTGAGGTCTGACAGTGGAGTGTTGTTCAACACTGGAATGGTTGCCACTAATTCTAAACTGAACCGGATTGCCATCACTTGAAAGAGTATGATCTCTATTAGAGCTCTCAGTTTCCGTATTGTTTGTAATATTATCTTTCGGTAAATATTCATTGAGATGTTCCGGCGATAAACTGAGGAACGCCGGGAGCGAAGAGTTAGAGACGCTATGCACTGATTCAGCCGATACCTCATTGGCATCATTGAGGCTGAGCAAAATTGGGGTCAATTCACTTTCATTGACAATGGCCTGACTCTCAGCACTTGTATTGTCATTATTTGGTATCGAATTGCTATTCGTTTGGTTTTGTTGGGAACTAAACGCAAAACTTAACCGATTGTTATCTAAACTGTTATTAGAAGGGATGGTTTGCTGCGGAAACGACTGATGGTTGGCATTGGGCTGACAGTTATTCGACTGAATTGTCGTCCTCTCAGGTGATGAGGCATTCGATAATTTATTTTCAACAGAAGTTGTATTTCGAGCACTACTGACACCACTATTAGTGATGGCATTACTATTGAGATTATTAACAGATTTTTTGTTGATCTCCGCCTTATTTCCTGAGGCAATGGTTTTCTCAATTTTGGAATTCTGTTCAGAAGTAGTTCTGTTCTGAACGTAATTATCATTTTTATTCGTGTCATTAATTAATTCGATGTTAGCCTTGTTTGTGATGTTAGCACTGGTAGTATCGCTACCAGTATTAGCACTACTGTCGGCACCACTATTAGCACAGTATTCTCTGATAACCTCGATTTGATTACTTTTAATAACGGACTGAGGCTTCAGTCTATTCGACTCCAACTCTGATTTTTTACATTTATTACTATTATTTTTGATGTTATTATCATTAATCGTAATATCTTTTGGACTTCCACTCAATTTATTATTATCTTTGGGTTTATTCTTAACTGAAACCTCTTTTTTGTTGCCACTGTTTTTGTTCGCACAGGTATTGGGCGGCGGAGAGAATATCGATTGCGTGGCTTTGGCTAAGATATCACAATTGGAACTCTCCTTCATTTTCTTGTCAGGCGTTTCACTCATTGCTGTCAACACAGCCTTTGATTTACTGTTTTTAATATTTTTCACTGAATTCACAATATTTTCATTTGTTTTCTCATTTGAACTCTTATCACAGGAACGGCTGCTTTTAATCTTATTCTTGTCTTTACTATTGATCACCGATTTTTCATCAATAGGTTTATCACTGGTTTTACTATTTTTATTGTCCGAGTCTTTCGCAACAGTTTTTTCAACAATTTTTTCACTTTTAGTCTGTTTTTCCTCTTTTTCTTCTTCAATAACGTCTTGTTTTCTCTTATCTTTCTTCATATTCTTTGCTTTCGGGGAAAACATTTGTTTTTTATTAATCTTTTTCTTAATTGGTTTCTCAGAGACAACAATTGTCTCAATAGTTGTCGTTATTTTCTTCGACTTTTCCTCTGAAACGGGTTTTGGTTTTTGTGTTTCATTTGAATTTTGTGTCGAATTGTTATTCATTTTATTAATTGTTTTGATGTTTGAAGAGATAGAAGTTGTTGTCTGTCCACTGATCATAGGCTGTGTTTGTCCTGTGCTCGGAGTAGTCAACAAAAAGCTCTGATTCGGTGCTAATATGAGAGACTGTGGTTGAGGCGGTTGGGGTTGAGTCATAAGAGAAACAATTTGACCGTTGGGTAGCAGAACAGCGGTTGCCTGGGGCTGAGGCGCCGGAGGGTTAAGATTAAGTAATAGTTGCCCTGAAAGTAGATTTGTGTTTGAATTTAATGTATCGATTGTAGGAGTAGTCGATAGGATCTGCAACTGTTGTGAACCTACTGTCGGACGGAATTGAATTGTATTCAAACCACTGAAACCATTATTAGTGTTAACAATAAATTTTGGCGTCTCTTCGATACCACTCACTGTCGACAGGTTCTGATCATTCATTAAAATCAGTTGACCAGAAGTTGTTGTCTGACCTGAAGAGATTGAATGAAGGGAAGATGTTGTGGTACTTGTGTTATGAGATGACTGATCCTTTGGAAGAACAGGTGTCGGCGGCGAACACTTCAGATTCCTTTCCCTTTCTCTATCCCTTCGCTTCTTTGATCTACTTTTTGAAGACTTAAACCTTTTGTTAGAGATCTGACCACTATTTTCATCCGATTCGTTATTTCTTTTAGGATTGTCTTTGTTTTTATCGCTTTTATTTTCCGAATTTTTGGCCAAAAACTCTTTCAACTGTTGTTCAGTTATTTTCTTGGAATACTTCGTCGGTCTTTCAAATTGTATGTCTTGTGGCCAACTGTTCGGCGAAATGCCAGCCGTTTCCAGAAGTTTATAATAACTGACATTCTTTTCTTCTAATTCTTTACATCTTTTGTTCAATCGTCGGATCTCTTCAACTGAAGAACAAATGAAAAGAAGATTGAAGAAAATTGTGACAAACCTTGAATTGTGTTAACGGTATTAGCACTTCCAAACATAAGACTATCGTTTTTCTCTTTTAATTGGTTTATGTATTGATAAATGTTTTCCAATAAACGGGTCTTTGATTCCCGTTTCGGTTCTTGGAATGGCAAGAGTTCCGCTAATTTAAGGATCCAGTAATTGATTTTGTCTTTACGTCGCTTTTCGATGCCATTATGTAACCGACGTTTGATGTCATTCCTCAGCAGAAGAGCGGAAACACTGAAAGACAATTGAATTTTAAGCAAAAGTCAAACGAAATTTGAAAACAAATCAAAACAAAAACAAAAACAAAAGTGAAATCAAATACAAACCGAAAGTCGTCGTCATTTTCACTGCTATTCAACTGATCATTGGATGAATTTTCAGACATTATTTCATTTTGTCATAACTTTTAATTTCATTCATAATTTAAATTAAATTAATTTTAATTACATTTTAAACAAACAAATGATAATTGGATTAAAAAATGTCGGAAAACTGACATTTGTTTTGCTTCAATACATCACTATTTGGGCGACAGATGTCTCTCAAAAGTCAAACCCTTTTTAAAACAATTTAAGGTTAATATTAAAAAGTAGTTCCCATAAGAATTAATTTTCAATTGAATAAAGTCTTTTTTGTCGATATTTTCTTATCGATTGAAAATACTTTTAAATTGTTTTTCTATTGAAATTTGTTTTTCTTGACATCAGATAACAATTCATTTGTTTATCTCAAACATTCTCTCTCTCTCTCTCTCTCTCTCTCTCTCCCTCTCACTCTCCCTCCCTCCCTCCCTCTCTCTCTCTCTCTCTCTCTCTCTCTCTCCCTCCCGAATTGAAAACAAATTCAAAGTTAATCGAAAAAATTGTTTACAAAAATAAGACAAAAATCTTGATTTGAATTTTTGAAATGAATTTCGAAAACTTTTGGAAAATTTAAAAAATAATAACAAATAAATAAATAAGAGTTTACATCGAATTAATTTGATTTAATCACTTAAATGTTAGATATATCTAATCTTAAAGATTACTCTCAAGAGTTGTCTCTTATCAGGAATCATATATATGTCCAAAAAGTATCTTATTTTTGTCCCTCATTTAATTTCGAAGTTTATTAAAAATTTATGAATTTTTCGCTTAATTATGAATTTTTTGATTTAATTCTTCCTAAAAATAACTCACTTATAATCAATGCATAAATTATCATAAATTTCTTGTGTCAGAAATCAAAGCAAAAAGAATTTATTGATAGAAAATACCGATAATCAGGTCTTTCATGTGTTTCAAATGCAAGATCAGAAATATTGCTTTTTATACTAAAAATAAGTTGATTTTTGAAAAATTACTTATCGATCGGTTTGAAAGACACGAAAGTCTCTCTTTAATGATCTCAGAGTTAATCCTTATCTCATTTTTCTCACTCTTTTTTAAAAATTAATTCTGTTTATGAATATCAGTATTAGAGCACAGCATAACAGCACAGCGGGTATTATACCGCAGCCAAATATTTGCTCGACTATTATTGATTTAAAAATCGATTGAATAATTTTGAGGACACTTTTTGCCCGAATTGAATGAAATTAGTTTTGATTTTCTAATATATTTCAAAATTTATTAAATGAATAAATTTATGGCCTTTTGATTAAAAATTCCGTTTTTGAAAATGTTTTTATTCGGATAAGTCTTCGAAAAAAAATTAATACAAAATTCATTAGATTTAATCAGTTTTATACAAATATAACTGAAATTTAAGCACAAGATATGGAGGAAAGGCTGATAATAATGTTTGGTATCAATAAATTTTAAATCCAGAGATAAAATAAAAGAATTAAATAATAATTGATTGGAAATTGTCATCAAAATTATAAATCATTAATAAAAGTCAGCCTTTTTTGTGGGTTTCGACGAATAAAACTTTTGATTAATTAAAAATAAATTAAAGGCGAAAATTTTGAAAAACAAATTTTGAATTAAAAATTGGAGATAAGAAAAGTCTGATTATTATAACTGAGTTGAGAACAGTTGTGAGAAAAAACTCATTTTTGAGACCAGATGAAAGAGCAAAAACAATTTTGAGACATAATAATTAGCGAATTTTCATTATTAATCATAAAACATATCAAAACTGATAGCAATTATCGGAACAGTATTTCAATTAAAATCTTTTCTATAAATTGACGACCAAATAAAGGTTGTAAATAAGTGGCTCTCAATTAAATGGTAGCCAAGCCTTCCGATAATAAATACATTAGAATTGAATTCCAGGGTCATACAGCGCCAGATAATGATGGGCGCTCTCATATGAATCCAGTGCCGGGTGTTTACCGTATAATTTTGTTTAATATTTCAAAATATATTTGAATTTATTCCAAATCTAATCAAACTTTTGTTTTAAAAAATGAATTAAATTTTAAAGAATTTTGAATTTATTTATTCATTGAAAGCCTGTCCCAATTCAGCATGCAGTCCTTCGAAACAATCTAGTTGGATTTATCATTTAATAAGGAATTTAGCCCAGAGCATAATTAAGCCCAAGACAAATTGTATAAATTGAAATCTTTAGTCATCATTAGATTCTTATTGATCTGACATTAGTTTCGAAACATTAAACGATAAAAAAATATTAATTTTTATACGTTATGTGACTTCAATCAGATATAAAAACTGAAAAATAATTGAGTTTTTTTCTCAAACATTTAGAAGTAAGGGAACGATAATCTGATAACACTTTGAATACAAATTAATTTAACACTACTTATCATTAAGCGATATCTCATTTAGACTTCATTGATATCATTTGGAACAGTCCTCAGCACAACACAAATCAGTCTTTTCTTTAACTAATTTTCATTTTATTATTTATTGGTTTTAATTATTTATTTTTATTGAGAGAAAAATTCATGCCTTCAGTGAAAAAACAATTTGTTTTTGCTCTTTGAATAAATGGAATAAAATCAAGAAAAATATTGCTTTACTTATTAGGATAGCATTGAAACAAAACTGTCTCAGAAGCACAGGTAGGGAATGGAATAAATCAATTTGTGAGCAAATAATATTTCAATCCGTTTGAGACACTATTCGCAGTAATTATTTCAAATTTAATTTAGTTTTTAGCAAAACTGTTATCAATAATAATAAATATAAATAACTATAAAATGTTTCAAAAGACAAAAAAGATTTATTGCATTTTGCAAATTGTCTTCATTATCGATATGTGTAATAAAATTTCAAACAGTTTTCGGCACAAACTTCTCATTTGTTTTTTTCTTTATTGAACACAAAATTCTTCTGAAGGATAAAATACGGGCATAACTATTGCCCAGTAGTTCTTTAGATAAGGAATTCCTCAAAAGCAGAGGAAAAAACCCGTTGTGTGTGTTTATCAGCCATTTACTAATAATAATAAATTTGATTGTTTTCCTATCGATGTATTGGCTTTTCGTGGTTTATAAGAAATTTAAATGTTTTTAATGTTTTTATAGCAAATTTCAATCGATAAGACAAACAGAGAGTTATTTTCCAAGAATAAATCCAAAGACATTGACATATTATAAATGGCAAACTATTAACAACAACAAGAAAGTCATTAGCTGTTGGAAAGCAGCAAGAATAAATATAAATTATATTAATTTGCAAAACATCAGATAATTATTCTACTGAGTTATTATTGAAAATACTTTTAATACTGTTAACCGTCTTAACGATAATTTTTGAGCCCAGAGTAGAAAAAAATAGTTTTCATTATTATTATTATTATTAGTTAACTGTAATATAATATTCTTTATCCTATGATTTATTATTCAATAATCAATTACTGCTTTTTTATTATTATTTATTGAATTATTACTGAAATAAAATTAAAGGTTTTATATTCAAGCGAACGGTCGACACAAGAAAAAGACCAAAAACTTAGTTTAAGAACAATTTTTACATTTTCTTATAATTGTTTAAACAAAACAACTTTTAATGATATTGTATTCCAGGATAAAAAACGACTAAAATAAGGGTTAATCTGAATATGTTTTGCATAATATACTGATTTGTTTTTTTCACAATAAATACATTTTATGCGACTATTGATTACAGAATCGATTTGTGTCTATCCGTAAAAATTATGGATTGAAAAACCAGTATTTTCTCAGAGCAACAGAGAAATCGATTTTTTATTATAAGTAAAAACTAATGGCTTTCTAATTGACATTTCATAATATTTTTTTATTTTTCTAGAAATCTATTTTTTCTGTTCATTTGCCACAACCTATGGCTAAACAGAGACATGAAAAACAAAAACCAGGAGCTCTATTCAAATTCTTATTCTGACCCCATATAAGCCTTTCCCAAACCTATCTTTAAATTGAAAATTAGTATTCTTTGCATATGAATAGCGATCAGGAATTCAATTGAAAACAATTTGAATATATATTTTGTATGTTTTCTCTCACAATACATAACAGTAAACAATAATTGAATAGATATTAAACGCAAAAAACTAATACAATGTTTTGCAAAATGTATGTAATCTTTCATAACGTGAAGAATACTATGAAATACTCAAACAATTTTCCAAATCTAGTGATTGACCCAAACATCAGAAGAAGAAGAAAATAGTAAACGTTTTCCAATTTTATTCACATTTCACGACTATATGGATATCGATATCAATTATAAGATAATAAAGAGTCGATAGTTTGCCAGAAGTTTAATATTGATATTAGAGTGGAATATAAGACAATATTAAGTAATACACATTTGTTTCTCACTGCTATTATGTTAATAATTTTGAACTTAAGATCCGTGCCTTCCATTTGATTATTATCTTATGTGCCGAACATTTCATATAATTAGCTACTCTTCGCTCCGGTATTCCAATAGATTACTGTTTTTTAGCTATTCCTACATTTGTTGATAGCATTTAGATTTATGGGACTCGAGATCACAATTAACTTAGAAAATGGAAACAAATGAAGGCTTTCCGTATAATTGAGTTTTTACTCGATTTTGATATTAAGTTTTCAACATTTTTTGGCAATAATTTGTCTAAAACTGGGGGATAGTCAGCAAAATCTGGTAGTTATACAGTAGTTATCATACATAATGTACTTTACTTATACTTATCTCTTGTTTTATTTAAATACAATGAAAAATATTACATAATTGGGTTCACGTATTCATTATTACTCAGATTAGTTAAGCGATTATTACCGGTATATTAAAGAGCATTATTGGAATTTTTCACCAAAACTGGATGTTTTTGACTTCGCCTCAATTACAACATATCTAATACATTACAAGACTGGTCTAACGGCCAGAATATATGCGTGTCTTCAACTACCAAAGCTTAGGTGTGTCCTAAGACACGATTTGGTCGAATTCTCAAAAGTTTTTTCCCTTCAGATACCTATCGATCGATCGATTCGGGAGTCGATGCGCACAACATTTGATTTGCGATAATTTAAAATTTGTTACTCAAATAGATTTTGAAGCCTTAGTCACATCAAATGTATATAATAATAATTTTTTGATGCATTTAGCGCTAAAACAGCCCCAAACTGTTCACGTATTCCCTTCAGCACAGAATATACTACTCCTGAGCTTTAAAAACATTAATATTATGAATCATATGTGAGAAAAATAGCATTTATTTTCCTCTTCAGTTCATCTCTTTATCGGATGAAAAACTTAAATATTTTGATATACAATGCATTTCACGAATAGTTGTGTTTGTATTTCATAAGAGTTGCCGATAGAAGACTTACATTAAAAAGATTTATTAGTTTTGCTTTTTTCATGATTTCGCTATTTGTTTGCGATAGAGTTTACCGATAAATATCATAAACCACACGATATGTTAAGTCAAACATGATTTCCCAAAATGAACGATGAGTGCAATTCCCAACTCCAGACCCAGAATAACAGATAGCAACTCATAATCGACTAAATCAACTCATAATCGGATTCATAATCATATTTGAAGCAAACAATTTCAATATAAATAAAAACAGGTCTTTCGGTTCTTCAGATGAATGTCTTTCGCATTTCAATCATTCGCTCGAATTTCACGAATATTTTAAGAATTGATATGAGTTGGGCTCATTTCATTGCAATTTATTGCATTGCTCATTTTTCGCTTCACTTATTGCTATTTTCGTTAATCAGTTAATAATTAGCAAAGATGATCAAGACGCTCTAATTTTGCACAACAATTTCCACTGCATTAATTAGCAAGTGAATCACCTTGCCAACTAATTTAAGTTTAAAATTATGACAATTAAGTAGAAAAGCGGAATTAGTTTACTTAACTTATCCTTGAAATCTAGAATTACTTAAATTTCCTGATTCTCTGATTATTCAATGAACATAAACAATTATAATTAAAAGCTTGCCAGTTACTTATGTGTACTTACACATTTTTAAAGCCTGCATTAATTTTGAAGAAACGTCTTATTTATTATGCATTCTTGAAAAAGAAGGTTTTGTTTTGTTTGGCTTTACTTAAGTTTGAGATTCAATACGCGTGTCCTCAAAGTCGGGACCAAAAGATATACTTAGGAATCAAATTACAAAATCTTATCACTGATTATCAAAAACATGACTTTTTAGTAAAATACTCTTTTTGTTACTCATTTTATGTTAATTTGATTGCATTTTATATGATTTTTCATAATCTGTTTAGAGTTTACACGAAATAAAAAACATTGAATAATATTGCGTTAAATTTTGATCTCAGGTATAATATATACGAAGCCTTTGGAACATAGATTTGCATATTTCATAGGATATTTGCCCCCAAATAATTGGGTCAATTAGAATCTGAATTCACAATTATTAATACGAATATTTTAATTTTTTTTCATTACTCAATTCAAAAATGATTTGTTTCTAAACAGTATTTTTCAAAACAGAAACTCATTTCGGAATTTATTTACTTTTCATTATTGGATTCGCATTTATTTAAATTATATGCAATTAATTTTGATGTTATATTAATTTATTTCGGAATTTAATGATTTATTTGCAAATCTAACCAATCATTTGAATCCAATATTAAGTAATTTATTATTTTAAATGAATTCATAATGTCTTTCGTCTTTCGGGAAACTAAGTCTTAATTCACGAGAAATCCAATGAATTTCCAGATTAAGAAATGAATGCCTTTTATTATATAAACCAAACCTTTCTTTGTCTGTGCCTTTGATAGGAATGCCGCCACAAAACACCATCAGAGAAGACATTAAACCTCTTTTGATGGTTAAGACTAACAATTCTTTTCATTACAGACTGATTGCAGTAATAATTTCTATTTTGAATATTCACACAAACAGTTGTGTAACGCCTTTCAGGCAACAGTAAAACATGGAGTAACCAGGGTCTACCATAGCCTTAATTAAATGATAATAATGGACAGACAATTTTCCAGCACTGGAGGCAGATTGTGATGAATAACAAAGATCTAGATCTGCCCACTCTTTTGTTATAAACTATTCATTCCGTGATTTTTTCCACCTTTTTCTATAAAACCATTGAATTATTTTAAGAACTCCAATGTGTTTGAAGGGGAGACTAATGTTTATAAACTAGTTAACCTTGGTAACCCCATGACGAGCCTATGATTTAAAGCCAGAAAACTTTTTTGAAACACTTTTAGAACAAATTAAACATTTATTTTATATTTTAAGCCTTTGAATGTTTGAGTGTTTATTGAAATATCTGAAGAATTGGTGTTTTCTGAAGATTTACATTCTCTTTGATGTCTATCATTGACTTTACAAGAAGTTTTGCATTCATCCAAATTGATTAAAATATTTTCTAAATTGATTTGTTTTCAAACAAACTATTCCTAGAATTAAATGATAGGCCTATTCAATAGGTTTTCCTTTTTTTTTATGAACAGGTCTTGTAAATAATTGAACGCAATTTTTTCAGCACTGAATAGAGTTATTTTACATTTTATTACTTTTGTTTAACTATTTTTAAACACCAATTCATAGCCTTATAATCAAAAGTAATCAAATGTTTTCACAATTTGTTGAATTACTTTCGTTTGAATTTGAAAACTGAATTCCAGACTATTTAAGGAAAAAATTAGTTTATGTCACAAATCAGTGAAAAAGGAATAAAAATCAAATTTTAGGCGTTTTTTAATTCATTCATTCAGTCCTTCAGAAAATGTGGTTTAAATTCAGAGGAAAATTAATTGTATTGACT
>JAQGCE010000227.1:0-14841 GCA_034699185.1 Eupelops torulosus
AATAACAATAATTTTTAGGCTATTTTTCTCATTGAAAGTCCACTGAAAGCCATCAAAAAGACGTCCCATTTTTGTTAAAATTTAGTTTTAAAAACGCTTTAAAGAAAAACTCATTAATTGTAAAAATCATTTAAATATCAAATCATTAGTCAAATGATCGCAATTAAGGAAACATAGAAACGAGAATTTGAATTTCAAACCTATTTGAAAGTCATATAATTTGATGCCTTCAGACATCTAGTCTTCAATCTATGACTTGTGCTGACCCTCTCAATAATCAGCCATAAATTGAGATTCAACTGATGAGAAAACATTAATTTTAAAAAAATGCTGAAAACTTAAACACACAAGGGTGGTTTCCTAGAAAATTAATTCTTGATGAAATTAATTGTCCTCGACTAATTTAAACACGTTCAATTCAATTCAATCATGTTCAATAGAAAGCAGAGAAATTTAATGCAAGCAATTCATGTGATTGACTTCATTAACATTTTATTTGACACTTGCCTGGAGGTAATCGAGGCAATCAATTTTCAATAATTCAATTTATACTAATTTTATCATAAAATGACAAAATTGGTATGTTTTCAGAGGCTCTTTATATAGTGAATGTGTAATGAGTTATAGCAACAAATTCTATCAAATTTTGCATAAATTTCAATATTAACTAATGTTTGGACTGAAAACAAACAAAAGATTTTCAGACTAAGAGAAAGTCCATTCTTTTGACAGAAAAGCTCTAATTTCAAGTTTGAATGGAGACATATATTAAGAAGTGGATTAAGTCAACAGAATTTGACCCAATTGTCAAAAACATTATTTTCTTAATCTTCAGAAGACATTCCTTTAAATCTGATTTTGTAAAACATTATACAATATTTCTGTTATTTAATTGAGAAAAGTTTGAGATTAAGACGAATCGATGTTTAATTGAGAGACAAATCCTAATACTCTATCTCTCTATCACTTAAAGCATTTAAAATTCAATTTATAATATTTAAAAATTTATTCATTTGAATGTCTCTAATGAGCACTAAATTATCAAATCTTATAATTAAGAGCTTTAATTGCATTTTTAGATCAATATTAAGATTTTATTCAAATTTTACATTTATTTCAAAATAAACCGATTTGTGCTCATAGTTAAGAAGTAATACTTGGTATAAATCTGGAATATAGATGTACTTGGCATTTACATTCTTAGCAAAATAAGGAAACAAGAATCTGCAAAATCATCATCATCATTTTAAATGACATCAATTTGGATTTCTTTGACTGATTCAGAGCTCAATATTTGAAATCAATTGAACAAAACATAAGAATAGAATCACTTGAATTTAAAATTGGGACAAATCCTAAAAATCCTAAAAACGTTTTCGAAAACAAAATCAAATCAATTGTTATTTAATGGCAAAAGACATTCAAAAGCCATACAATTCACTGTCAATATAATTGATGTAAAGAACAAACAAAGACCTAATAATAAAATCTATATTCAATTCAAAATTTAGCGAATATATTATATGATTAAAATTTCTCATATATCGACCTTGACCATTTTTAATTCTAACATTTTGAACTTGATCTTAATAGATTCTAAAGATAAATAAAATTTCAACGAAGTTTGTAATTTTGCTAATCATTTACATTATAATTATTGTATTATTTCAATCATTTATATTATATTTTAAATATTAATTTCAAAAATTAAATAATTATTTAATAGATTTGTTAATAACCCTAAAAATTTAAAAATTAGTGGAAATTTTTAAAAAAGGAAATAAATGTGAGACAAAAGCGGGATCACCTCAATTGAAAGCATTGGATTTGTTTGAAAAAAAATGAGCCGACATTGCCTTAACCCTAAATTAGACATTTATTGGGATTTAAATATTAATCACATAAAAGTTTAACTAAAATATTGAAAAAATTATATTCAATGAAAATAATGTTTGAATGAAAATAAAATGAGTCGACAAATGAAACATTTTGTACATATGTCCAGGTCAATTATATTGACAGTTGAATAGGCCTTTGTGATTTTTGTCACAAATGGTGTTAGCATTTGATGCGATAAATTAGGTTTTATTCAATATTACATTTGAAATAACATTCAGACGAATTGTTATTTAGTTTAAAAGGTGGGTTTTATCTTAAATTTTGAACTCTTGGAAACACCTTCTTTTTATTGAAGTTCTTCATAAGTGTGACCTCTTTCCACATCAGTCCAATTCATTTCTTCTTAAAGTGTTGTTTTTGTTTGGCTCTAAAACAGGTGTGAAGTTAGAGATATATTCAACGAAAAGAACTGAAGACTGAGTGATAACCAGAGCCTCGTATTAAGAATCAATGAAAAAGTGTTTTACAAGTTTTCTTACATTTTATGCAATCAATCGATCAAAAGATTCAAACTTTTATTTATCCATTTTTTAAAAATCCATTTTAATATGAATTTTACTTTTATTTTGAATTTTAACTCAATTTTAATTAATATATTGAAAGTATTGTTTTATATACATTTATGTCACTCTCAAGACATGGATGTCTATTATGAGACACACAAGTCCTCAATGATAGGTAAGAGTCAAATGAGTCGAAAGTTTATTGAAGTTTATTTGCGTTAATAGAGAATAACCTGAAGGAACAGTTGCCTCACAGCGAAGACGGCATTTCTTTTAACAGTTATGGACTCGAGTCGATGCCTCTTCAAATCATTTTACACATGGATAAGACTATGGCTCTCCTAGAGTTCGACAGTTCCGGTAAAGTGCTTGAAAAATGCCAATTATTTGATTTGGAGAAAGAGTCGGATAGAGCCGATTCTACCGCCTCTACCAATGCTCTACCAGTGATCACATCTGACTTCAAGACAATGCAAGAAGCGATCAACAAATGTACGGAATTAACTGAAAAGTTATCTCCCGTTTCAACTCAGGATCAGAGTTCAGCTAACATAACAACGGAGTCATCTATTTCACTTTTTTCACTTTGGCGCGGATTAATACCCGGCACTAAAGTAAGGGTCAATTACTTTCTGCTTTTGTTTCTAATTTGTTAACCAATGAATGAATGCAAACATTGTTTGGAAATCTCATCAAAATTTGTTTGAATTGCATTTCGATTACATAAGGATTGAAGTCTCAGTAAATAACTCGGAATAACCTTAAGTTTACTCAAACTAATTAATAGATAAAGAGAATGAGAAAAATGTTGTGTCTCACTATTCTCTCACTATTCTGACACTTGCAACAAATTGTCGGCTTTTAAAAACTTTCAAAATTTGTTTATTATGTAAATTACTTTTTTGAATGTTAACTAAACTTCTGAAGGCCTTCAATATTGCATTTCTCTGCATATTTTTGCAATTTTCCAAAGAAAACTAATTGAAATTCAAAGGCACAGCATAACAGCACAATATTTCATTTGATATAAATTGCAAACTCAGACTTTTCTCTCTTTTTTACAAAAGTCATTCATTCATTCATTCAATGCTGAATTGATTAAACTTTTTTTTGAATCTATGTTTACAATTGAGAAAATCTATTATTATTTAGATTATTGTTCACAAAAAGGGAATAAATGTGAAGCGGAACCACTCATTGATAAAGTTTTGTTTGTTCGGTAGACTTCATATCCGAAACAATAATTGTTTTGTTACTTTGCTTTCAAATCAATCGCTTAAAACATCTTTTATTGTCTAAGAATTCAAATTATTAGTCATTATTTTCATAAACTAATTCTATTGTTCTAAATAAGTTACCTAAAGTTACCTAGCAATAAACCAATATAATGAGTAAACATAATTGAGTGACTATTCAATAAACCAATTCTAGAATTATTAACAATCAAAATAAACTCTTTTATTCTCGATTTTAAGAAAATTTTCAGTTAATTCTCAGGGGAAACCTTTTTCAAGTAATTTAGCAAGTAACTATTCAAAAGATAAATGAGAAATAACAACAACAAAAAATCTTAACTTTTCGTTTTAAATAATTTATGTATTTTTTAAACTAAATTTACATTTTGTCTGATAATTGTTTTTATTTCAAAAGTGGTGCGGTTTAGGAGATACGGCTAATACATATGATGACCTTGGTGCTAAAAAGGATATAGATGTTTGCTGTAGAGCTCATGACCATTGCCCCATAAGATTAAAGGTATATTTTATTTAAAGTTATCTCAAAAGAATCAGAGGTGGCTAAAAGTAAAAAGGTCATTTTGTGTGAATTAACTAAAACCTGATTATAAAAGTCTCGACTCATTATTTTCGTCACTTTCGACCAAATGTTGACCCAAATTCGGTGACCTCTGATTCCAATCGTCTTCAAGACATTTAAACAGATTTAAAAACCAAATATTTTGCATTTCAGGCGCTTAGGTTTGGTTACGGACTCATTAATCTATCCCTTTATACTAAGTTTGTATTGTTTTCACTTTTATTTTAAATAAAAAACTCATTTAAGAGAATATAATAGATATTAGAAACTTGTGTTACTTAAAAATGTTTTAAACTATTTGAATGTCTGTGCGATAGGTCTCACTGTGATTGTGACGAAGATTTCTTGAAATGTTTGAAGCGATCGTCCAGTTCTTACGCCTCAATGTTAGGCAACTTTTATTTCAATGTCTTAAAAGTTCAGTGCATTAAAGAGGAGAGACCCGTCTTATGTGTTGAAATCAGGTTTGAATTATTCAAACAATATTTTATTTATTTAAAAAATAAATTTAATAATTTACAGAAGGAATAGTAATGGAAAAGAAGAGTGCGCTCGATATGAAGTGTCAAATGATGCCAAGATGAAGTTCGTCACACCTGAACTTCAATTTTAACCAAAATTCATTATAGATTTCAAATCAAATTTCAAAATAGTTTTTAATTCTTTCAAATGTATTGTAAATTCGATACACTTTCGAATCCAAAACTATTTTTGTAAAAAAAGTTTTAATTTGTTTTATATCTGTTTAGTTGTTATATAAAATTTTAATAAATTGTAAATTTGTTAAATAATATCCAATAAAATATTTTTATATATCTATCCATTTATTCTTATTTTCAAATCTTCATTAAAGATAAAAATATAGAGAGAGGACAACCGTTCCAATGAATGCACTCATGTTTTATGCGTTGGATTAACTGATGTTTACACCCAATCATTGCAACCGAAGAATGTGGAAGAATAAGCACTTTTGTATCCCTTACACAATAGTTTTGAACTTTATGTCAATCTTATTATCAGAATTATATTTTCTTTGTTCGATATTTTGTTAAATAATATATACAATGCATTAAATTAATATTTTGTGACATTAAAACTTTATACCCAGCAAGTAGGTAGCAGCTGGTAGTATCTAGCAAATAAAAGTTGAGAAAACCCCTTTTTCTGTCAATTTTAAAAATGATCATAGGACCGCTAAGGTCCATTATTTGCAACTGTACCAATTACTTATATATATATATATATATATCAGACTTTCTTTGAACAAAAAAGTTAACAAGGTAATCTTTAAATTGATTATATCCGGAATGAAAGAAACTAAATTAATATATTAAGTGATTCGACACTTTTAATGGCTTTCATCCAATTTCTTGTAATTAGAGTTCGGATATGAAAAGCAAAGCAAATAATATATTTTGAAATAAATGATTAAAATATTGTATTCGATATCCAAATATAGACTATTTTATTGTCAAACTTTAAATTCAATTATAAACAGGAAAATCACAACAGAGTTCATTAAAAAGGTTTCGAAATTGAATCCGAATCCATTTCAATGAAACCAATTCCAAACTTATTATTTAATAATAAAAACTTAAGATTTTTCAAACAATTTATATCTAAAAAAGGATATAATAATAGTTCGAATTTAGAGGAAATGACATTCAATACAAATATAAACTTCAGATCGAAAATAATTATATGTTTTGGGAAACAAATAATTTTTTGTCGTATAGACACAAATAGAATAGTCTATTAGACTGTCCCTTATGTCACTTCATTCGATGAAATTTTATTTTAAATTTTATAAAAAAAAATAAAATAAAATAATTAACTGAAAAATAAAATTATGAAATGATTACAAATATCTATAAAATGTTTAAATGCTATTAAAATTTGATAAAATCCTAAAAAATAAAATAAAAATAATTCATTAAATAAGTGTATAATTAGTGGAATATAATCGACAATTGTTTGATTACAATAGTTATTACGAGAGTCCAAAACGTGAACAAACATTAAAATCTCAATCATTTCTATTAATCTCATTATTATATAACGATTTGTAAGTAAATAAAGAAAAATCACTTAAATGACAAAAATTTGAATAAAACATTGAAACCAATCAATCAATTGTCTAAAAACGACAATTCGTTCAAAAAAATCAAAATTAGTTTAAATCTAAGAAACCGAATGACTAGAATTACTCGAATTATTATGATTTACAGAATTATTGATTTTAGCCATTTTGCTGTTAGAAGTGGTGTTCCAATCAGTTTTTGAGGACAGGTTGTACATAGAAAATGACGGATCTTTAGTCACTTCTTTAACAATTTTAAGAAATTTTGGTAATTTTGGAGCGAATTCTTTGCCATTTAATGTGGAGTAAGCTTCGAGTAGTATAAGTCCCTTACACCTTTCATTACACGGATTCTTATAGATATCCATTTGAAAGTATATGTCGTCCCATAGAAAACATCGCCGCGTTTTATAGACAGTGAGATGTGTGTCGTCTCTTTGGGCCAACATATTTACGTAATCTCTATGTGTTATCTGACGGCGTAATTCTACCGCTTGGTCTCCGGTATCACTTCTGCGGACTGTGTGCTGATAACTCCAATTTCCTGTAAATCAATAAAAAACTTAATAAAAATGATTCAAAAGAGATGAATATCTGACCATTTTGTCCGCGCTTTCTTAGCCGAGACTGAATCTTAGGATTAGAAGAAGTCAGATAGTCGTGAACCACTTCAAAGTCTTGGAAGGGCGGGAAAGCACTTTCTATGGGCAACGATTCGACCAAAAACTTGATTTTGCGACTGGAGCTGGCCAGACGGTCACCCGCATCAATTCCAATTCGACGACAGACACACTTCAAAGATAAGACTTTCAATGATTAACTCTTTGTTAGTCAATGAATACCGCAATCATTCGCTTCAATTTGGTGTCGAAATCAGTTGAGTTATCGATTACATCAATGTATGGGTGCCCCACCCAGGCTTCAATAGTAGCCTTATCCAGTTGTCGGGCCAGTTCGAGCCCCTCAGTACGCGTCGGATTGTCTTCAATATTATAATAAGGTTCGGCGCCATTGGCAGCAGTTATCAAATGAATCACTTGATTGTATCGATTATCTCTCAACTCGACGGCATTCCAACAGTTTTGTTTCATGAGTCGTTCCCACGACTCTTTAGCCATATATGCGGTGGCGTCCATCACTCCACGATCGCAAATCACCAGACAATTAGTTTTACTCGATTCGGCCAAATCGAAAAATGTGGTCTCAGTTGCAATCATTACTTTTATCAGATTCTCCTGAAATCTGTCGGCCTGTTCGGTGGTCAGGTCAGGGAAACGAACGCCACCACTGATCGCAAAACAATTGATTAAGCCATCAATCAATCAAAAGTTAATCACTTTTCAGTTATTTACAAAATTGTTTTATTGAAAGGAATTTTGACTTTTGTTAAAAACAAATAGTTTTGTATTTTGTTTGTCAGAAACTGGAGATAATAGAAGAGTGGAGTCAATCATTACCTGAATAACGTGGTCGCTGTCTCCGGAACGCGATAAACCTGCAAATTAAATAAAGTAATGAATAAACAGACTCTAAGTTATCGCTTGTTTTCAGACCTTTGTCTAAAAAGATGTTCAAAAACAAGAATTTGGTAATTGAAGTAAAACTCATTAAAACGATAATAACTTCAATATTTACCCCAATTTATAAACAATATTAAAGTCACAAAAACCTCACAACAAATAATAAATTCAATTAATATTTGTAAAGAAAAGGACGAAAAATTGAAACATTCATTAAATATATTACATAATTAATAACTTTTATAACAAATATTTAAAAAATGTCATATTCAAGGGTTCCTAAAATTATCTTGGTAAAATCTTTCGTTGACCTGAAATTTAATCTTTCTTAATTAATTTGTATTTGTATTTGTACTAGGTTAATCTTAGTAGTTTTAGTGTATTGCTCGGCAATAGTTGTGAAACTATTTAAATTAATTCAAATATTAGATTCACTTTAATTGTTTAATTGCAAGACTCAATCAAAAATTATTCTTAAAATTAGTTTCATTTTATGAGCATTTATTAATCAGGGTTAATATCTGTAATACAGATTCTGTATGAATATAATAGTTTATGTATTATAAACTTCTAGCCTAGAAGTTCTAGGCTAATTTGAGCTTAAAAATTTATGGAAATAACAATTTAACTATGATCAATTTTCTTCAATAGACTCTGGAAGTAAATGATTTTAAGTTGTCATATCTTTTTATATATTGATAGCACAGTGATGTGCAGTAATGTGCAGTGATGTGCAATTCATCAATTGAAAGCATATTTATTCAAGCAAGTTTAAAATTTGTTTAAATATATCCAAATTTACGGTGGTTTTCAAATTAAACTCGATAACTTTAAATTGTTTCCCATAAGAGGATGACTTGTTTATAATTATTAAAAAACGTTTTTTTATGTTTAATTTGTGTTTAAACCAAACATTTAATAATTTTATTGATTAAAAATTTAAGAGAAGCTTAAAACTTAAAAATTCCAAAAATGTGTTATTATTGCCAATAATGCCTCGAACAAAATAAGGCTTCTGTTTATCAAAATATATAGACTTTAATTGCACTTTGAAAAGTTTAAGAGAGAAAGTGAGTAGTGTCAACTAGAGATGGTTAGGATCAGAAGAGCATTGATAGCTTGCAAAAATCACTGCTATTTAGTAATTAAGTGATCATATGGTCAACCAGTGGTCAGAGTATAAAAAATATAATTCATTCAAAAAAAAGTTATATTCAAATAAAAATGAAATTTTAACGTGGTTCATTTCAAAGACTTCACTCTTGTGTATAAACATGCTAAAGTTTTCATGATATAATCAGATATAATCATGATATCAATAAATGAATTCAATTATTAATATGAGACAAAGAATTGAATTTCTATACCGACAGACAGGTCTGATCCAGATTTTACTCTGTTATAAGATATGCGAAGAATTGAAACCAGGAGCACATACTTCTTGAAACTTAACATGTAAAAACTATTTCAAATGTTGAGATATAGAACGGCTAAACTTTAGTAGTTTTGAATTTTTTACTCAATATTTTAGACCATTTAATGATTAGGTTTTAAAAAAGTGGAAAATTTTCGTAAGTTTTCGAAGACTTAAATAAGAAATAATTATTTGAATCACGTCTTCAAACGTTATTTTTTAATTGAATTCAATTCACAATTCAATTAAATTTATAATTATGTTGGAAATCATGGGACAGACATTTCAGACATTATTGCAAAACTTCTTTTAAGTCACTCTTTAGATGAATGAAAGATAAGTTTTATTTATTAATTCAAACGAACAAAAAATAAATCAAATGAAAGATTTCAAAAGAAAATGAAATAAAAAGGAATTCCTTAAATAACTAAAACAGAAATGGGTAAGGTCTTTAAATAGGTAACCTTGACAACAAAAAATCCACAATAGAAAGATAATTATCAAGGTTTACTCTTCTTTGGGGAAATTAAAAACTTCAATTTGAAAAATGACTTTATGTTCATAAGTGGGCGTAAATGCAATTCAATTAAATATTTTCATATTCATTCTGACCTATTTTGACCCTTTTTAGTTTTATTTGTAAAAATAGCATGCTATAAATTATGTTATAATATAAATTCTCACAACAATTAGTGATAGATTATGAACGCCAGTTGTGCAAGAATATATTTTAGATCGTAAACAATATTGTTTGTGATTTGACATAAATTAAATTTAGAAGTGTTTTGAACTTACTTTCCAACCCATATTCTCAAAGAAAGTGCAGAGTCTGGCCTGTCCTGTCGTCTTACCACTGCATGGACCTGTTTATAAATTAAACGTTTAATAAAACGAAACATGCAAGTTTATAAAAGAAATATTGATCCAAAACATCTTAAGAAAAATGTTGACATCAATATATATAATTAAAATATTATTAAACTATCCATTAAAGCATTTAAATTTGTATTTACTCAAAATTAGTCACTTAAATTGATTAGCTTGTACATTGAGAAATATGTGGATGAGCATGATAAAAATAGATTTACTCGAAATCAATTTAAGAAAACCTGATTCATATAATTGGCTAAAAATAATTTAAATAATATTCTGAAGGTTTTAATGATTAATCAAAAAGCGATAAATATGTGAGAATTAAATGACATTTAAAAATAGCGAATAATTATTTGAAAGCATAAGGATTTCACTTTTGATTAATTGTCTATAAATTCATTGAAATCATTGTTTCAGAAAATTTATAAAACGTTTTCTTTACTTTTGTAGAATTAATCTCAAAATCAATGAAATATAGCATCAAATCAATTGTCTAATTGATACAAACCTCCGGTCAGAACCAATTTATAGATTATTCTGTCCTTCTTTTCCTGTTCGGGACTCATCTCTTTCGTAGGAATGGCTTCACTTCACTTCAAATTCAACACAATTTAAAAACAATTAACAATATTTAAATAAAATTATTAAAAATCAAAGACCAATATTTAAGAGTTGGAGTGACAACAGATTAACGTCGAAACAATCTCTCGAATGAATAATCATTAAACAAAACTATCTTCTTATTAACTAAACCTTTTGTTTCTCAATCAAAGCTATTAATAAAATGTTAAATATTTAACATTAAGGTCTAAATGTGTTTAGTATTGAACGCCATGTGATTGGCTTAACATTGAATGCAATGAAAACATTAGAGAAACCGAAATACTGTTCGTCAGAATCACTGCTTAGACAGGAATTGGATCACAAATTCTATGATTCAATGATTGGCCACAAACTCTGTATTGTGAGCACAGAATAAGAGTCAATATATAGCTGTTATATAGCATTGTATAGCACTCTTACATAACAGCATCTAATCTCTTCACCAAAGCATAGAATCTGTGAACAGTTATAACTCCATCTATGGATAGATATGATCGCAAGAATTTCAATGTTTTGGTTCTAATGCTTTGTCACGTGTTTTGATTCACTTTTAATTTTTAATTGACTTTATTTTTATAATTTTAATCAAAATGAGTGATAACTTTAATGCAAACAATAATCAAATAAATGAAGAAAAAGTGATTTTATTCAGTGAATTACGCGATGCACTCATTGGTCCCAATAAAAGAAAAAGAGATAATATGTTAATTCCGGTCACCTTAGGTGGACAGACCATCAAAACAAGAGAGGAACGGCTGGTTGAGAGAGCATTCGAGAGCTGTGCCTTCAAGACTAGTCTCAGTTGTGTTATGGGCTTTGGTTTAGGGGCTGCCATTGGTTTGTTTTCTGCTAGTGTTGGACCAGAAGTGGCCGCACCAGAGAATCAAACCATTAAACAAGTTTTCAAAGATATGAAATTGAAAACCATGTCTTACGCCAAGAACTTTGCCATTTTGGGCGCCATGTTTGCAGCCATTGAGTGCACCATTGAATCGGTATTTAATTAATATCTGTTTTTCCACAAAATTGTAATTTGTTTGTGATTTACAGCACAGGGGAAGGACTGACTGGAAGAATGGAACGATGGCCGGAGGCATCACCGGTGGACTTATTGGACTCAGAGGTTTGTGTCTTTTAGTCATACAATTGATTTAATGTCGAATATCAATGACTTATAGCTGGTCTAAAGGGTGGTATTCTGGGCGCCGCCGGTTTCGCCGCGTTTTCAACAATAATTGATTACTATTTGCGGTAAACTTTATTATTATATCAAACATTAAATTTTAGGAAATCTTTTGTAAATAAAACTATTATTTAAATGAATGAGAGTTTTGTTAATAATAATCAAAATTAAGTTCTTTGTTATCACTTCTGGAATGCGAATAATATTTCATAAATAATGCAAACGAAAAGTTATGGCACTTTTAGGCCGTCCTCCTCTCCCGAGACTAGATTAGGGCTATACTGAGTTCTGGAAAAGAAATGTATATTAGTTTTAATTCAAAATTTAAATTAATTTTTAAATATAAGAGGACTGACCACTTGTAGTATTCCGTCTTTTCGTTTGACTATTTCATTGGACAGTCCTTTACTAAATGAAATTTGTCCGGTCTTTCCGTCAACCATTGTGTGCGTAATACTTTACATTTAATTGATTTAAATTAGCAAGGCAATTAATTTTTGATGAATGAGGACATACCCTCCCGACGCAACCACTTTAAGTTTGTCGTTGTCTTTAATCATTATCATTATTTTGGTCACCACTTCGATCAGATGTTCGCGACAGTCAAGAATCAGATCACCCTTTGAGACAATAAATGGTTAAATAATTTGGAGATAATCTCTAATTCCATAAATTTTTAATTAATCTTATTATGGGTTAAATATGAAGATGTGTTAAATTCTTTAAATGAATCACCTTGTCTTGTTTCTGTTCTGCTGGAATTCTAAGTATCATAATTCCATCGGACAAATCACTGGTGACCACAGAAGATATTGTTTTATAGGGCAGTCTGTGCTTCGGTTTCATGTCCTTATCATTTAGCAAATAAATGGCAGAATTGGTGAGAAGTAAAACTCTTGGCCTTTGCTTATATCCGTGTCGATCGAATTTAACGACTTGTAGACAATATGAAGTCTTTTCATCATTTCTTCGATATTTGGTTTCAAATATATTTCTTCGTTGAGTTTCCATTTCATTATCTAAAAAGTTATAATCATTTAAATTAATTTCAAACAATTATTATTAAAAGTATTACTCAATCGGTTTTCTCTAAACATATGAGGAATACTCGACGGATAGCTTGACTTTTTGTCACGGAATAGCTCTTCTGCTGACACTTTCTCATCCATTAGTCTTTTCCTTTCGGGACTAATAGCTGTGACATATTTCCTGACGAGCCATCTCCGGTGCAATGGTCGCAACAGCTCTGAAGTCTGAAAAACATTTCAATTTTGATAATCGGTTCAAATCTAACAAAACTCACTTCTCGGCAACATTTGGGCGAATTTGGCCACGACTTGATTAGCACTGATTTTGGCAGTTGTGTGGATAACCTGTTGAGCCACTCGGCCCTCACATTTTTAACGAACTAAAGACAAATACATTAAAATTATGGACTAAAAGTCTAAACAATTTACAGATCGGTTGCAATCGTTTTCGGGTTCGTTTCGAGTAATGAATCCTTTAATGAAAGTGCGAATAACATGTGCGGCCACTCGTCTTCTGGCTAACAGACGTTGTGCGAGAACTCGTCTCCAATAACTTGCAATCAACGTAACAGCACTTCTCATTTTCTGGAATCTGTTCCTCTGCTGATAACCCTTGACCTGTGCCTGAATAGTAGCAGCTAGGTCGTGCTTTTTTCTCTGAAATTTATCCTCTGTTTCGAAAAGAGTTCGGGGAAACCGAATAAATAATTTTGTTTTTCCCATTCGGTAGTCATCGGTTTGGAACCTCAAGTGTTGGACTAACACTTGAACTCCTTGTTTGGCACTTCCTTCGAAATGAGGCCAAGTTTTTGGGCACAAAGACTTGTAACGATTGAGGAACACCTCATAAGTACGTCTATAAGCAAATCCGGCTCTTCTTACTCTCAAGTTCTCAATGAGACCCAAATACTTGACCTGATGTTTGACCACTTGTTCATCGAAATTGTTGGCCATTTTGTGGTCATTGGGTTTTATGCATCTGACATACCAGGGCTCTTTCGATTGCAGTGTTGTCATCAATTTAGCCAAACTATTCTTGAATTGTGTGCCGGCAGTGGTCGGCCTCTTTTTATTGTTGATTTCATTATCAGGAAATACCTGTTGTATTATTGGGTTTTGTGAAGAACTCATGGCTTTCTTGAGATCGCGATAAAGTAAATCATTATTTTTGTCGAGAAATCCTTCGACATTATAGACCACTTCTCCCGCGTAATGACTTAACCGGAATTGCTTTTAAAGAAAAAGTTTAGTCAATAAATAATTATATTAATAGAGACTTACATTTCTGTCGATCACTTTTTTAGTTTTATTGTCTGCAATATTATGGGCACAAAAGTGGGGATGAGTGCCAACATTGAGCTCTAGTTTCTCCAAAAAGGTCTCATCGCTGGCTTCTCCAGGTCTAAGACACTCTTCATCTGTTACGGCAATAAAAACAAAAAATATTAAAGTTTTTGCAAAAGTCAGAAGAAATCAATCATTTATTACCCAATAAAGCAATGATTCCTTTGTATCGTTCCTCAATTAAATCACATATAATTCTATTATTGAAGTACTCGACCGGTTCCCACTTAATACCAAAAAAATCAAAATTTAGTCATTTGAAAGCAAAAAGAGTGATAGATATGTCTGATTTCACCTCAATTTCTTCGCGTCGATACTCTTCCTGTTCTGATTTAAGTGTGAGTTCAATGAAGAGTTGTTGTAGTTTTTCATTACAATAATTGATACAAAACTGTTCAAAACTGTTTCGTTCAAAAATTTCAAATCCATAGATGTCTAATAACCCCATTAAAGTTTTTCGTGATTTATGGCTTCTATTTTGGAGCCCATCATTCAATTTAAAGACTAACCACGAGAAGAGTCTCTCATATACTGCTTTGGCCAACGCATCCCTCGCATAAATAGCCTGATCTCTAGTTA
>JAQGCE010000228.1:0-14827 GCA_034699185.1 Eupelops torulosus
ACTGTTTTAACGCTCTTTGATTTGTCGATAATAGTCTCGGTTCCGATCATCAAAAATCCGATGTCTTTCGGCGAAATCAAGTGCTTTTCCAGCAATGATTTGGTGACAGTCAGACAAATCGAATTAATATCTTCTCTGTCAGTACAGAAAGCCATTTGTTTCTGTCCCAACCCAATGGTGTACTTTCCTTCGCCGACTCCATTGAATTTTTCCAAATCTGTTTGTTCGACATAAATGGTCGGAAAATAAACATCGAGGGCCAAAATTCCAACATTGTTGGGCCAGTGGGCGCCCCCATTGTTGTTGTTGTTGTTGACTGATCCGTTCAAATGATTAGTCGGCATTATTTCGTGAATCTTTCCAAAAGAAAGACAAAAATTATTACTTATTTGAAAAATTAATTGATTTTAATTAAATTTTACGTTTGATTGGAGAAAGTCTGACAAAAAGTGTGAAAACAATTAACAGCACTCGAAGTAAATGAATCGGAAGACAAGAAGTCAATACATTTATGACTTAATTTTAATATAAGATTATATATATATATATATATATATATAATGATTGGCTAAAAAACTTTTAAATTTAATTTGCATTTAGAAACCAATTACGGGTGAAATTACGCACAAATACGTAATAATGAAGAGTAGATTCAATTGGTCTCGCATTGGATTATGAATTATATTCTGGTGAATCAAAAATTCTCAGCTTTTTCCTTATGGAACCCAATATAGCGATAAATAATTTTGTTTCGGAGGAAAAAATTGTATTTATCAGCGATGAAAAACTGGTAAAACTTAAAATATATGATCAGGTTTTGAAGCAATAGTTTGACAAAACATTAAATTCAAGGACATTAACGTAAACACAATTAAGTATTCGTATGTTTTGTGATTTGCTTTATGAGGAAACAAACCTAAAATTTAATTATAAGACTTCTCTAAACAGATATCGTGTTCAGACACCTCCTATGACTTGTTCACTAAAGTGGTCTAAACTTGTGCTCTTACCTCTCCTATGATTACCAAATATTTAGTAAACCTTTTGAAATGAGGAAGTTTTATATCATTTTCATGAACCAAAAGGTATTGGAAATTAATATCAAACTATTAATTACTTCATTACTTCATTTACTTCATCTATAACTCCAATTAAAAGACTACACTTAATATGAAAATCAAGAGACTGTGCGCTAAAATCACTTATTATTCCAACAATTTATTCTTCGACACAAATAATTGGTAAACAATTAAATCAATACTCTTTTGAAAGAAAATAAAAATATGAAACAGATATATGTGATGAGGAATAACCTGTTTTCTCGTGAACTCTCTCTAATCCCTGTTTGACGTTTGCTTTTTGCAAATCTTATTAAAATAAAAAATAAAATATATTATTATTCAAAATGAAATTCAAATAACAATAGATTATAAATTTTATAAACAAATATATATATAAATAAACTCAAAGATATTGGAAAAACCAATGAAAATGAGCTTGTGCCATCATTTAAATAAAAATAGTTTGTGGAAAATTTTTGCTGGTTATTCAAAACACAATTATGATTCAAAACATATTATTTGATGAGAGAATTGATTTGAAATTAGTTTGAAATGAATATAAATTTGAGAGAAGAGTTAAATAAACATTAAATGATATCTTACCTCAAAATCTATTTTAATCACAAGTTTTGGAAATTCAAAGTAAATTAAAAATTAATGATTTTTTAAGAAAATATTCGTTTCAAACATTTTATGTGAATTGAATTAATATTTTGAGGAGAAGTGACTTTTAATGTCTAATTCTGAGCACAAATTAAAGCCCAAACCAATGGAAGTGAGTTAATGGGAAAACCTAAAAACTCTTATTTGATTTTCTACAACAAATTGGGTTAAACACTATTTTTTGCTTCTTTGCATTTAAATGAATACTCGATTAAAACAAATTAAACAAAAGTTATTATAATTGAATTGAAATAAATGAGACGTAAAACACATTTCAATTGTTAGACAATTGAAGTAAAAACATTTGAATTAAAAATTTCTAATCACATGAAATATATTTTCAAACATTAAATAACAAAAAAGAAAGAAAAGGAGGAAAAGGAGGAAATTTGCCTCAAATTTAATCAACAAAAATGTTAGAACAGATCCAATGAAAATGTTGTTAAGCCTTATATTACTTTAGATTTTATTCAGAGTTAAGAAAAAGCAAAGAATTGAAAAAACATCGAAAACACTCACAAATTGTTAATCAAATGTATATTTTGTTGGATGTATTTCCAGATCTGACTCCAGGAAGCAGTTGCTCAGAGCTGGCGATCGAAGCCGGAGGGATAGCTAAGAAAGTATAGCTAAGACTGGTTTGCCAGAGCTGTCAGTGCTGTCGGCGAAACCACTGTTGACTGACTAGAGTAGGACTGACTGCTTAATACGATTGATGCATACGAATAGAAAATTGTTGTCGCGGAAGCCCAACGGCGCTCAGCACTAGTGGTCGACCGAACACTTGGCTCACATAATCAAAGACTGTTTATTAAGTCAATATATGCTATCAGTGCTAACATTCAATTGGCTAACAGTTCACTTGGCTTCAGGTCAATGGCCATCACCGCACATATAAACACAGATACACGTGTAGCACATCATCACTCGCTCCCAATCCTCACACATCCCAACTCTTTTGACCTAATAGTGATTGGCCACAAGACTATCAGTGTTACCAGTGATGGCCATTCACATCAACCAATTTCTCAATACTTACAACAATTAGTCCCAAATTGTTTTCGATCAGACTTTTACTCAAATTATATTTTTAATCAAATATTTTTAGAATAAAAGCCAAACATAAGATCATTAACTTTTTTATTTATGGCTTATATTTATATATAATTTCTATACTGATTGACAAAACATGAGAAAAAATACAGCAAAAATAATCTGGTACAACTAAATCTCACAATTACATCAGAATCAAAACTTCACAGATCAAATCATTGAATGGGAAGCGATTGAATAGAAAAAATGCGATTATTTATCTTATGATAAGATATGAAAATCGAGTCATTGATTATTCATTAAAATAAATAAAATAATAATTAATTCAAAGCTCTTTAAATCTTTGATTGGATTTAAGTTTGAAATTTTGTAAACAAACCAATAATTGACGTCATTTATGAGATGCAGTCGGTGTGCGCTCAACATATAGGAAGTCACTCACAAACAACGTTCAATCGATTAGAAGAAGAATTCATTCATTTGAAGTTTGAGACTAAACTAAACTAAACTAAAGGGATGAAAATCATTAATATTTTGTTCATTTAGTTTTTGAATTGAATTTGATTGTCTTAAAGCACACCTTATTTGTCATTCATTCAAGTCTTGTGTCTTTTGTTAATTTATTTCAAATAATACTTAAATAAACCGATTTAACTGAAAAGATGGCACTTTCGGTACCAAAAGGTCCAGGATTTGGTTCAATGTTGAAGGAAGGCACCCGATACTTCTCGGGTGTTGAAGAAGCTGTCCTTAGAAACATCGAGGCCTGCACTGAAATGTCCAACACTTTGAAGACCGCTTACGGCCCCAAAGGACTGAACAAAATGATTATCAATCACTTGGAAAAATTATTTGTGACTTCGGACGCGGCCGCCATCATAAGGGAATTGGATGTACAGCACCCGACCGCCAAAATGATTGTTCAGGCCTCACAGATGATGGAACACGAAGTATGGCATTTGGTTTACTAATCGATAATTTTATAGAATTTATTAAAAATGATTGTCTCACAGGTGGGCGACGGAACTAATTTGGTGATCCTGTTCGCGGGCGCACTCCTCGAAAAGGCAGAGGAATTGATTCGAATGGGTCTCAAACCAACAGAAATCATCGACGGCTATGAAATGGCAGCCATTAAAGTCTTGGATGAGATTTTGCCACAACTGACCATTCATGAGGTCAAAGACATCAAAAACTTGAGTGAAGTCTCGAAAGCCATTCGTTCTTCTGTTATGAGTAAACAATACGGAAACGAAGACTTTCTGACAGATTTGATCGCAAAGGCATGCATTTCGGTGGCCGCTAAAGACGTCTCTTTTAATGTGGACAACATTAGAGTCTGTAAAATATTGGGTACGGGTATCGAAAATTCTCAGGTCGTTCAGGGAATGGTTTTCAAGAAATTGGTATTATTTTAACCAATCATTCATTTAATTGAGTTTTAATCAAATGATTTCTATATTAAGGTTGAGGGGGATATCACTTCAGCTGAATCCGCAAAAATAGTTGTATATACCTGTCCTATAGACACAGCCGCTACTGAAACTAAGGGAACAGTTCTTATTAAATCTGCGGACGAATTGGTTAACTTTAGTAGAGGTGAAGAAAATCTATTGGAGGCACAGATCAAAGCCATCGCCGAATCGGGAGCCAAAGTAATTGTTTCGGGCGGAAAGTTCGGTGATTTGGCTCTTCATTACTGCAATAAATATAATTTATTGGCCGTCAGACTAATGTCTAAATTTGATATAAGAAGGGTTGCGAAGACAGTTAATGCCACTCCTTTACCTAAGTTGACGGCTCCTACTAAAGAAGAGCTCGGATTTTGTGACAAAGTTTTTATCCAAGAAATTGGCGGAACTAATGTTGTGATTTTCGTACAGAGCGCTAAAGAATCCCGAATTTCTACGATTGTTATTAGAGGTTCGACCGATAATATTATGGATGACATTGAAAGAGCCATCGATGACGGCGTCAATACATTTAAAGCTCTTACAAGAGATGGACGATTGTTAGCAGGCGGGGGCGCCTCTGAAATAGAACTTTCTCGAAGAATATCTGATTACGCGGAGACTCTGCCCGGACTCGAACAATATTCCGTCGGAAAGTTTGCTGAAGCCCTACAAAGCCTTGTGGTGGCCATCAGTGATAACGCAGGTATCAAATCAACAGATATGATATCACTTTTGTTGGCCGCACACGTCGAAGGAAAGACTAACACCGCTATCAATATTGACAGCGATGTGGCCGCAACTGTCGACGCTATTGAAGCCAACATTTATGACCTGTTCTTAACCAAACACTGGGGCCTCAAATATGCGACAAACGTTGCGAACACAATATTATCGGTCGACCAAATCATATGCTCGAAACCCGCGGGTGGGCCCAAACCACCAAAACAACAGGGCGGAGACTGGGATCAGGACTAAAAAGTTTTTGCATTTTTACTAATTTTCATTTTAATTAAGACTCCTTTCGATAATTTTTACATTTTTGGAACGCCTCCGGATTTGTGCTAAAAAAATAATTTAAACAATGTTTTAAAGAATGGCATTAAAAGTCGATTAATGAATGAAATGTTTTTATTTATTTGATAACTATTTTATGGTAATTATGAATAATTTACATAAAGTGTGTAATTTTCAAATGAGAATAAACATGAAATACAATATAATCACAGCTTTTGATACAAATTTGATATTTCTTTTTGAAAATATCTGGAATTAAATGTTTATCTGATTTTATGTTCACTCTATCGATATGTTCTTCAGTTTTATCAATAGTTTAAATCAAAAAGTTTGACAATAGATTGGCGTCGAATTGGCGTCGATTCACAATTATTAGGGAAATACTTCTTCAAAACATTGGATGAGAAATAAATGTGACTTAAAGTATACTTAAAATTAAATATATGACTAAGAGTTAAATCATGTGATACCAGTGCTGATAATGTCACTCAAGTAATACTATTTATAACAATTAGACCACAAAAATAAAAATCGGAAAAAACTTATTTTACGTAAGCATTGGATAAGTCTTTAGACTTGAATTTTGGTATTCACTTCCTTTCTCTGTATTATCTCTATTTTGAGAGTTTGTTTCGTAGGTTTAACCATAATATCAATGTTTTAATCCGAATAAATTAATGTTTAATTAAGTTTTTAAGTGAATGAAACTCAGAGAGTGTTTTATGGGGTCTTCTCAATGATTAAACATAAATAATAAAATAGTTTTACAATATTTATATATAAATAGTTCTCATGAATAGCTGACATCCCAAAGATATGTGAGGCTATAGTGAGGACATTCTTTTTATCGATCAACATTTTAGTCGTTTATCACATCAATTAACTGTATTTATACGGGTTTCCCGTTTTTGCCATCGATTACAAAACGGATATATTTTTTAATTGTAATTAAATTAAAACTTCAATTGAATTTTCAGACTCTTTAAGACATTAGAAAGGCTTTAAAAATCGATGAAAAGTTCATAACTGTTAAAAATGATCGGATGTCTGTCATTGAAGTGCATACCAATGCTAGGGGTTTGGGGTACCGTTCAATCACTCATATGAGGCTTTCCATCATTTTCTGATGCTTTAGAAAACCAGTCATTCAATGTTAGGCTCGAAATTCATGTTTGTCTTCTCTCATATTTTTATGAGAACTTCGAGTGTTTGCCGGCCATTAGTTTTACAACTCTTCACACCAATGCTCTCTCTCTCTCTCCCTTTCCCGTGCGCTGCACTGCTGAATGGAAAGATGTTGAGGATAACGACCCGAGGCATAAATTTAAGCCTTTATTGAAATTAATAATAAATAATTGCAGGGATTTTTGTTTCTTGAATGCGGGCATTGCTTTGAATGTGAGAATGGCTCAGATGGTCGGTCGTCAGTCTGTTCGAGCATTTGATATGCAATATATATATATATATATATAAACAGTAATTATATAACATTATTATATTAATGAGTAGTTTCTGTTTTGTTCACTTAAATAGATTTAACACAAAAATTAAATGTTTTTAAGGTTTGCAATGAATTTGAGGCGAACTTAAATTACAGATAATTGCTATCAATTGGTGTAATGGTTGGCAATAATGTCTGTCTTTAATACAATTTTTTGGTTGTTTTAAGTATAACTTAATGGATGTCTCAAAGGCTCAGAAGAATCCGAGTTTATTCAATACATCGGTTGTACTTTTGATGAGCTCTTCCTTATATTTGAAAATAGTTGCGTCGCGTGTAGTGTAGGCACGAAAGTCTTTGCAGCTATTCTTTAGGGGTCCGACACAGTCTTTCCGATAGTGTTGCAAATGTGCTAAGTCTGTACTAATCGAATAAGTAGTGCAAGAACCAAAACAATTCAGTGGGAAATGGTTGTGAAGAGACACCACTCGCTCCGTGTTGTGAAAGCATTTGACATACTGTCCCGGTTTAGTGTAATTCTTGGATCGGTATACATGCTGCAACATGTGCAAATACCGGGGTATTCCCGGCTCGTGCTCTGTATGCTTCATCTGCTCCTCACCCACTCTCAAATCATCGAGGAAGTAGACATTCCTCACATTATAACTGGCGCGGGTATAGTTCTTTTCAGCCAAAGACAGTTTCTGGACCTCAGCCATCAGTTGAGACCAATTCTGGTGAGCGATTGGCATAATTATCTCATCGATGTCCAGAAGAGCTAAATAGTCATAACTATACAAATTGCGATACAAACAGTCATTATATGGGATCAGTTCGTTCTGACGTTTGTGCGTCAATTTATTCTTCAGATAGAGGTGTCTAAA
Organism: Eupelops torulosus; assembly: GCA_034699185.1. Taxonomy (NCBI): domain Eukaryota; kingdom Metazoa; phylum Arthropoda; class Arachnida; order Sarcoptiformes; family Phenopelopidae; genus Eupelops; species Eupelops torulosus. The sequence continues at coordinate 7,571 of JAQGCE010000228.1, forward strand.
TCCGGGAAGATTTGGTTGATTACCCGGTAAAGTAATAATGGTCTTATCAACCATTCCCTGCTCCTGATAATAGTTCAATACTTTAGTTATGTTCGGGTGCGCCTCCAAATCGTAGAGGAAAACCTTTTTGGCCCCTAAAATACGAAGTAATTCAATCCATTCGACTAATCGAACGCTAAGGTCTTCGTGCAAAAAGTCCAGTCCTTTGACACAAACAGCGAAGTCTTGTTTAGTTTTGGGCCGATTATTATAAACTCTCAAATTATTTGTGGCTTTACTGCACTGGTCGTACACAAGGGATACAGAATCGGGAGACATCTCTTTAGGAAAGCCTTTAATTCTTGGGATTTTGCAGGTAATTATATAAGGTTGAAGCACTCCATCCCTATAGTTACCCCATTTGCTATACCATCCATAGACATAAGTGGCCGGTGATATGACCGGCATTGATATCTTATCGAACCAAAGTTGACAATATGTCGGGGGAGGGTTTACCTTATCCACCATTGCTAGTATACGAACCATAGCCAAAGGTCCGCCTCTCCAGCGGTCATCAAAATATGCACCATATAAATAGAATGTGCCGTTAGGTGTGGCCACTCTTTGCCAATAAATATTATTGTAATCGAGTTCATAGAGATTAGGGAACTCTACTTTACACGACTTATTCGGTCCACTGTTTAGGACCTGATTTTTCACAACTTTTTGTGTTTTTCTAATTTTTGCCCAATAAGTGAGGGGTAGGTTTGAATTATCTGCCAATTTGCTAAGAATATCATTTTCACTCAGGGAGGGAGAGTTATCGATCTGAGGCTCAATATTAAGAAACTTTGAGATATCGGTGTCAACATTTTGGCCAGATTTTGAGTTGGGAGTCGTCACCTTTGGAGTGGTGACAGTGACCAGAAAGGCAGACGCGTAGTCTAATGGCACCTTTTGCAGCAAACCCCTAACTTGAGACGCATGACTGTCCACATAGTCTAGGGATCCATCGCTCTGATAGTTTGTGGCCAAACGAAAGACCAAAAAGCAAACACACGTCCAAAGAAAGACAAAGTATATCAGCCTTTTATAGGCTCGGGTCGGCACTAAGTACTGAATCATTGTCTCAACGATTGCACATTAATTAAGTTAAATGAAGTCCTATTGTTGAACATCACACCAAACAATTGAAGAGCACTGACCTAAAAAAATATTGAGAATATATTAAAAATAAAGTTTCGTTTTTCATCTTTTTTATGCTTTTATTCTTTCGATGCATTAATTTATTCGGAGCTCTGTTTTCGATATATTTGTGATTTTGATTAAAAGAAGATTAGTTTGAGTTTCGTTTTCATTCATTTGTCATACAATTGAAAGAATGTCTGATTTTTATCTGAATTACAATTGTCTACAATTGTCTGATCCGAAAATTGATATTAAATCCAAAATAGAAATAATTTTGTGAAAACGTTATTCAGATTTCACGAATGATAAAAAAAAATAATAGAATAATAATCAAAGCAATAATACAATAATTGAGTTGTTATTCATTTAAAGAATATAATTAAACTCAATGAAAGTCAGTCTTAAATATTTGCTTTCATGCATTTGGTGAGAGGTCTGATCATAGGTTGGGGAGAGTGCGGTACCCATTAACCCATTTCTTCTAATTCATGATTGTTCTGATCATTTAATCCCGAATTATCTTTAATGAAGTGTTATTTAAACATTTGTTATGACAATTATGGAATTCCTATTATTCTAATAATCGTGGGATTCAGACCCTTCATACATCCAAGAATCAAAAAAATTAAATTTGTCTGAAATTTCTTTTCTTAAAATAGAGAAAAGCAAATCAAAAGACACTAATTTCTAAGGTATTAAGTTTTTATCCATTGATAAGTTGAAAGATTATGCAATGGGTTTAATGCTAATCACTTGATATATAATAGAAGGACAGACAAAGACCTAAAGTCATTAGTAAAGGGCTCAAAATAAGAATGATAAAATAGTATTTAAATATCCAAGTTATTAGTATGCGATACAATTCAGGACACATTTAAATAACTGTCAAAAGTTTGGTTTCCAAAAAAAACTTAAATCGATTGCAATATATAAATGTTCGGAAAAGATTAAATTCGTGATAAGATATCTAAATCTGATCAGGTTGTCATTTCTGGATGAAAGGATTGCTATGAATTGCAAGAATATTACTATGAATTGAATTGAATTGAAGAGTAAATCAGATCAGAAAAACAAAAGTACTTTAAAACATATTTTCCTATATATTGTTAATTCATTTCACTATTAAAATGACGGAAATGTCTAAACAATGGATGAGAAGAGTTTATTCGGATAACTATAATCAATAAAACTTATTATTATTATTAAGAAAACAGTCTGTAAACTGACTCGAAATATAGAGTATCTAATAATAATCGTATTTATATATAATAAACACGAAAATAACTGAACGAGTTCTCAAAGAATAACATGAATTTTCATCTCAGATAAAATTTTATTGTATTTCCCTAAATAACAACAAATTATAACAATAATGAATAGTATTTATGAAGACCTCCTAAATATAAACTGATTTCTGATTCATTTTATTCAAAGGACAGGTATTAGACAATTATAAGTGTATTGATCTCCTCTTTAAGAGTAATAACAATATTTTTGGGCACAGACTGATCAGCAAAATATTATTCAAGTGTAACCTTTCCTCCTATTCTCCACAAAAGGAGTGTAGAGTTTGTTCTCCTCTCAGTTTTAATTAAAACTTTTGAAAACATAATATAAGGGATTATTAAATATATAGACAGAAAATAAGACAAACCAATGATGAATGAGAGGACAACAAAATAAGAAAAAATATACCAAAAGATAAACTGATTTTTTGGTTCTTCTTCTCTTTGGTCCACAGAATTACAAGTGTTTCGCAAAAATAGTATTCATCACAAGAATGTGGCTTAAAGTGAGAGACAACTCACTCAAATGGAACCGACAAATATTAGAAAATATTTTCGTTATCAGTGGTCAGAAACGGAACGAAATATAAAACTTCTTTACGAGAACTTTCACTTTTGATTCTTAGACAGTTCTCTCATTTGAGACCAAATATTATTATTATTATTAATCTTATTTTTGGGAAATTTAAGATTTCTCAACAATGCCTTCAATTGAGACATTCGTTTGTATTTTTAATTAACTCACAAATTGGATGAGAAAACACTTAATTAAAGCAAAAAACAAAAACAATTATTACAACGAATGAAGAATTTTTACCATTAATTCGGAATAAATTTTTGCTTTGATTGAGACATAAAACACAGTTTAGTAAACAGAAAATGCATTTAAAACACAACTTTCAATTGTGAAGCTGAGAACAATGGGCTCACTTTTTTTTATTCCAATAAGTTATGACCAAAAACTTGATTGATTAATACTAGACTAGAGTTAGTGTGCAAAATTACGAACAGAACAGAACTGAGTTGCCGTAAACTCTTCCTACAACTACCAAAACCAGAATATTTAACGCCTGATCTGTCGATTTGGTACATCTGAAAGCCTTTCGTTTCAATCAATAGACAAATGAAATATATTATCGATTGTGAGATGTTTTGCGAACAAAAACGACTAATATTTCAGATTTATTGACGATTTAATGAATGGCATAACAAATCAAACGACAAAACATGTGTTTTATGTCGCATTCAATTTATGAATAGTTAATCTTCAATAGACTATTCCCAACATAAATGTCAAATCGTAGATAAATTAAGTCTCTGACCAAAAAACGGCTGATTTATGTCAAATACATTACATCCCGAAAACTAAAGTGTATTAAATACACTAAATATTGGTTAGAGTTAAAGAAAAATAGATTCATTGCATTTAAAATTTAAAAAATGTAAACTTGTTTTCTTTAACTCAAAAATTAGCCAAAAGTCTTACAATCAAAACAATAAATAAAAGTTTTGTTTTAATAGACAAAGAAATTTGTTAGAAATTAATTCTAATTCTGATTTTAAGTCCTATTTTTAGACATTAATCGTCGAATGAATTGTCTTTAAAGTGGAGCGAAATAAGTCGGTATTTATTTTATTAATTTTAAAAACAATAAATTTCAAGGAATATAAAACCAAATAAATGAATATATGGATGAAATTCTTTAATTAATGCAAATTATTTCAAACTATAGTCATATTCATTGTTCTTCTAATGATTTTGCTCTTAATTGTCACTCAAATTACGATTTTTATTAGTTCTGATGTTTATTAATAAGTAATTAAATTTTATCTAAATATTTATGAATCACAAAATATTTGCCAAATTTTTAAAAGCTTTTTGTCAAAAATAAAACTAAAATATTTCCCATAAATAAAAAAAATTATTGCCTTTTACTCAATAAGTTATTGGAGTTAAAGTGAATTTAATTTAATAACTCATAGAAAAAAACAAATTAAAAAATAAGGACTGTTTAGAAATGAGAAATGTTTTCGTTTTCATGACTTATAATAATAAAAATTAGGAATTGTACCAAACATTTGACAAACTCTTAGATAAAGTGTTTATCATATCCTGCGATCAAATTAATGAAATTCCTTAGAAATGCTTATAATTTATTGCAAACAAAGCAAATGAATCATTGATTTTCAATTCAAATCTTATGAAAATTTTGTTTTCTTTTGTGTTTTTTAAAAATTATTGGATTTGCAATAAATTATAGAAATCGTAAAAATATTTTTTTTAAAAGTTTCTTAATGTCTAAAAACAGAATTTGTGTCAGAATTCAAAGATAAATGGTTTTAATTTGAGTTATTTTGATTTTACTGTATTTTTATTTCTTACAGAAATGATCCAAATGTAAGCACAAATGGTTTTACTCAATTTAAATATAAAAATTTAAAAAAAATTGAGGAATTCATAAATTCTTAAATCTATAAAAAGCTCAGATTTGATGTCTTTATTGAAACTCAATTTGTTTCATAAGTGAAATGAAATCAAATGAAAAGATTTAGAAATTTTAATGCCATTCAAAATAAACTAAAATCGATGTCATTTCAGTCTTTTGTTAAAAGTCTATAATAGATAAGATTTCTTGAAAAAGGAGAGAAAAATAGGATCGAATTATTGAAGAGTTTATGAAAAAAGAGCTTAACATTAATCTGTTTGCAGATGAAACTGAGACTAACTCCCGGGCGTAACACCAAAAGAAATTCAGAGCATTTCCACATCCATTACAATACTTGTGCTCTCAAATGAATGAATAGAAAAAGGCCTAAATATGTCAATACTGTGGGAAGAGAGAGGAAAAGGCGTTTTCTGATTCAAAAGAATATATATTTTGGCAAAAGACAAACAAACGGAATATATTTGAAATAAAAAATTTGCTCCAAAATAAAGAATTATATAAATTATTAAATAAACCCTTTTTTTATTTAACCTCTACATCAAAGACTCCCAGAGATTCGGATCAAAGAAGACTGTTCTCACTCTTTTCAATAAAATTATGTTTCCATTTATTATATATCGAGTAAAAGATGAGAAAATTTTTAGATTAAATAAAACTTCAAAATTGAACAAATCATAAAAAGTGTCTTAAGTTTTCCAAAACTTAAATACAAATATTGACTTATTTTTTCTTTTAAAAAACTTTTCAATTCTTTCAATATTTCCAAATCTGAACTCAAAATCAAGAGCTTTAAAAAAAAGTTAAAAAAGTGTTATTCACTTGAGTTGTGAAAAGAGATAAAATGTCAGACACTATAAGCAATGGAATCAAATTTAATTATAATTAAGTCAATATATGATAACTGTTTTCTTTTGTTGACGAAACCGATGACATGAATAATAAATTATTGAAAATTCAAGCGAAACATCAAATTAATTAAAATTAATGAAACGAATGTCGGCCCGAATGTCGAAAAAAGATATAAAAACAAAAATAATTAGCCAAATGAAAGGGTGCGGCTCTCAACCCGACTGTTCTTTACTTTTTTAACGTAAACCAATTGGAAAATTCAGAAATAAAAGGGTGAAAATGGGATACATTCTATGCTTGTTTTGAATTAATTATAAGCTATAAAGAGAGCCACAAACTCATCAATCATTGAGTAATTAATTTGAATGAATTCCTGTAAAAATTGTGAAAAACATCTCTTGATTTGAGATATTTAAGCAATTAATTTCAATAAATGGATTCTTATTCTTATTAATATTATTTGAATCTTGTATTTTAGCCCAATCTAAGGAAGTGCTCTATCAATGGATCTCATTTGCAAACGTTTTTCTTTACTCAACAAATATATTAAAGGAAAATCAAAACAAATCATAATTTTTTTATTTGTTTTCAACGGATGAAACTTTTAACCTAAACAGACATTTCATGTTTTTTAGCGGAACTCAAAATATCGTTAAAAATAGAATAAAAATTACAATTAATTCTCGAAATCTTGTCTTAGATCTCAGGACTTGAATCGTTTTCCAGACTTTAAAATTCAAAATTTTATTTTAATCTAAAGTTAATTTAATCAGATTTATATTTAAAGTTCATTCGGCAGAAGAGAAATGTCATCAAATATAACATTTAAAAGTATGACTGTATAGTCGGATGTACTCAGAGTCTCAGACTGTTCTCAGATTGTCATTAAATTTATTGAATCTCATTTTGAGATATGATGTGAGACCACTGATGAAGAGTTAGGCAGACAACCATATAATCACTTTTCATGACTTAAATTTTCACTACTCATTGTTTTTAACGTTAATTTCATTCTAGAGAGTGACCAAACACTAAAGGGATGTAAAAGTTCAAGGATATAATCTAACAAATGAAATGAATAGCGGTTCCCAACATTCAATTTTATAGCAAATGACAAAAAAGTAATTTGAATTCAAGTACAGTCGATAACAAAAATCCGTATTTGAACTTGGAGTATTATGACTATTTTTATATTGAAAACATTAGTCGATGAATAAGTTTTATAATTTTATAGCTTGGGTTCAAATACGGATTTTTGTTAGTGTCTGTACAACCACTTCATGTGTTCAATGTTTATGTGAATTCAATGATTTCAAAGATAATAAATCGATTGAATAGATATTGAAACTAGTCTCCGAAAGGGAATCCCTACTCCCTTACGGGTTCCCTCCCGTAAGGGAATGGGAGGGAAAAGTGAGTCATTTTTTAAATACGGGACGGATACGGGAATCCCGATTAAGTTTCCATTCCCTTAAAATTCCCGTAACGTTATAAATTGCAGAAAATAT
>JAQGCE010000229.1:0-14797 GCA_034699185.1 Eupelops torulosus
TTCTGATGGCTCATCCTGATCCCCTGGCTTTTTAGGTCCTTTCTTAGGTTTGAGTGGTTTACCATCCGGTCCTGTTGGAGTTTCTTCTCCTACAGGCTCTTCCTTATCTCCCGGACCTTTTGGCCTTCTCTTTTGTTTTAGTGGTTTTCCATCGGGTCCTAATGGAGAGGTTTCATCTTCTGATGGCTCATCCTTATCATCTGGCCCTTTTGGCCTTTTCTTAGGTATCTGATCCTTTGATTTTGTCTTTGATGTCGAATCGATTTCATTCTCTTCAATATTCTGTTCGTCGGTAATAGTCCATCGCGACCACCTATTATTATAGACGGAGACAATTCCATTTTCATCACAAGTCATAGCCGCTGGAAATCTTATTTGTTGCCACTTTTGTTTAGCAGGTTTTCCACCGGTAACTAAATCTCCAAAAGGCTTCCCCTCTTTGGCTTCATTATTGAACTGCCAATATTTTCCTCCTCTAAACACATATATAGATTTTGAACAACCAGTTCCAGAAGTTATTATTGGTTTAGTGCACAGACTGTCTAACGCTTCGGACGACATATCAGTACTTCCTTTAGTTTTCTTGGGTTCCTTCTGTCCTTCAGCTGGACATCCGAACAATTCCTTTACATCCTTCCAGTCATTACACTTGAAATCAAATAAACAAATCATTTAAATAATTGGACAAACATTCGATTGTAATCTAATACCGGTTGCGAAGACTTGGCTCCTCTTTTACAGTATTTTCCGTCTTTATTAATAAAATATGTGTTATCATCTTTCGTGGTAATGGCGGACACAATATCTTTGGGAAAATTCAGGTCATCCTCTTTGATGGAAACACAACTCGAACTCCAATAGGCTTTTGATTTTTTTAATGATATGTAACAGACTTTCTGTTTATTTACTTTTGCGTAAATATTTTCGGAAATGTGGTGCAAAGCTCCGCCATCTTTGTCAGAGCCTTCTGGTTCATCGGGGATTTCATCCTTCTTCTCAACCAGTTCTTTGTCAACCACCTGGTGCTGTCCAGTTTCGGTCCATTGATTATATAAATTATTATTGATTGCGACTAAACCCTCGCGACAGTTGCCGACAGCTGCCGGAAGTGTTATATTAGACCACTTGCTTTTGGCCGGTTTAGCCCCTTCCACGAGTTCGCCGAAAGGCTTTGTCTGTTTCATTTGATTGTCGAATTTCCAATACTTGCCATTTCTGAAGACCAAAATATCTCTTCCAAAGTTTCCACCAGAACTGATCTTGGTATTATCACAAAGCCTTTGAAGAATTGGTAATTGTTTTTCTGATTTACATCCGAAGAGTCTTTCGTTTGAATGCCATTCTTTGCACTAAAAGACAAAACTCGGTTATAATTTAAGCCTAATATTGTTGAAAATATAATACCTTGGTAAAGTCATTATCTGTTTCTTTGCAATATTTTCCGTCACTGTTAATGAAATACCAGTTCTCGTTAATTGATTTGATGGCGGCAATGATTATCTGTCCGTTTGTGTCCACTTTCTTTTTGTCTTTGATTACAAACTCGTTTTTCTCATAAACCAAATTCAGGACCAAATTATTCTTAACTACTTTGAACTGACAATCAATTTGATCGCCTTCTGGTATGAGAGCACTGCCATCAGTGATGTCTTCAGGCTCATCTATGGGGTCAGGCTCTGCCGAACCAATTGGCAAACTTTTACCATTATTTTTACCGTTTGGTGTCCAACATTTGTATTGATTTCCGTCGACATCAATAGAACACAAATCATTCTTTTCTGTGTTGAAGAATGGCTGCGCTTTCGGATCAAATCCATCGAACTTCTTCATAGGTATCTCTTCTGTTGTATCAAAGTTTTTAAAATGTGGATCAACTGAATCGGAATCTGTGGTCGTGTCGTTTGTTTGTGTACTCGAATCAAATGTGAATTTGAAAATCTTTTTATCAGTGAATACATTAATTTTATTCTTCTCTAAGATAACAGAACCAATTGTTGATGGTTTGTCGCACAGTTCTTTGATCTTGGCTGCGGTGGCTTTATTCTCACAGCCAAATAGTTCTGTATTTGGTCTCCAAACACACTTAAATACAATTTCAATTAAATTCAAAGCTATTCAAGAAATTGTTGTCTTACGTGAGAATCATTTGCGGAGACTTTGAAAAACTTTGAAGACTGAAAACAAGAATAGATTTGTAATAAAGTTTGTAATATTTGACTGATTATCAGGCATTACCTCAGATCTATCCATTAATTTTTGATTACCATACTGATCCACCCTATATGCCTCTTTCCATTCGTGCTGACCCACTTCGCCGACACTATCTTTGTCAACAACGAGCGGTCTTTTACAATATTCATCTCCTCTGAAGAAGTAATAGATCTTATAATTCGAAGTGAAGGCAGCCGTTATGGAGGGCGGGAAGTTCTCAATAGTTGACGACACGTCTTGAGGTGAATCTTCGTCTACACTCTTTGTGATAGTCGTCTCGCTTTCTGATGGAGAAGTGGAAGAAGGAGACGAGGAGGACGAGGAGGACGAGGAGGACGAGGAGGAAGAAGAAGACGAGGAGGAGGAAGAAGAAGAAGAAGAAGAAGAGGATTTAACCTTGTAATAGTAGGCCTTGTTCTTCTTGACCACAGCCACCTTACCATAGGGCAAACCAACAGCCGTTCCTCTGTCGATCACTTCTTTGCTAACTTTACTGGTGTCAACATCTGGTACTTCATTTGTTTTTTTATCCTTCTCCTCCCTCTCCTTCATTTTGTCGAACGTGTCTTTCGATACAATTCTTTCCGTTTGTGGTTTGGCGGAGGACTCAACTTTCCATTTCTGAAACGTCGAGTTCGCGAATATCGAAATGATTTGGTCGTCAATAATAAGAACACTATTTAGTTTGGGATTAACTCTTTGGTTGTCATTATCCTTCTTATACTTGAATTCAGAGAATGGTTTAGTGGATTTGGCCTCAAACACCCAGGTAGCAGTGGGTCCGACCACATTCACTTCGGTATTGTTCATAATTACTGCATAAACGACAGGTTTGTCACAAAACTCTTTGAGTCTTTTATCGCCGCTCTTTCGAAGACATCCGAAAAGAGATTTGTTTTCTTTCCATTCGCACTAACGGTTCAGACAACACATCCTTTATTAAGTTCTAATTATCACAAATAATCCATACCTTCGATGACTCCTTCTTCTCAGCCCTTCCACTAGATTTGAATGCCTGTGCACCAGATTTGTCCTACAATTCAGATAATCAAACATTTAGTCAATTGAAATGAGGCAAAGGGATGGTACACTCATTTATTACCCCGGTATCTTCTGAAGATAAGAGTTCAGCACCATCTGTGCCTACTTTGAAAGTTTGCTTGGATTGACCGCTTGAATTTTTGCTGATCCAATCTTGGTCTTGAACGGATGAGCCCACCGACAGCTCTCTATTACAATACTTTGAACCTCGAAAGAAGTAATAGTCTTTAAGATCTGGAGAGAATGCACCAGAAATGGAGGCGGGAAACTTTTCAGGGGTTTGGTCCACATCCATCCGATTTTTCTTACCCTCTTTAAAGAGGTTTCCATCACTTAGTTTATAGTAAAAGGCCTTTAAATTGAAGACAAATATCAATTCATTAAAATTTTACAGTTTTTAGAACCTGTTTATTTTGAAAGCAACTGATTATCTGGTTAAATTAATCTTAGTACTTATTCTTTATATATTTTATCATGTTAAAATTTCAATTTACCTGATTACCATTGACAAGTGCTATCCTGTTATCGGGCAACACTATGGGCGCTCCATTAGCATTGTAATCCTGATCAACCTCTTCGATAGGATTTTTCTTGTTGACAAACTTAGCTTGCTTATTGTATCTGCTAAACACTTTATTATCTTGAATGGTGTATAGACTGTCTTCATGGGTAAAATATGGCGCTTTAGTGGGGTTGAAGCCCTTCCAAATGTTTTTGAGTTGGATGTTGTCATCAACCAGTTTTCCCAACGAATACAAAGCATTGAATTTACCATCAAATTGATAGACCTTACTCGGGGTCACCAAGTAGATTTGATCTTTATAACCAAGAATACCGGTAACTGTTGGGTCTTTGCACAAGTCGGCAAGTCTTTCGTCTTTATTGATAGCGCAGGCAAATAGTCTGCCATTACTTTTAAAAACGCATTTGCTCTAGATCGAAATGCCAATTATATCTTGTACCTTCATAAATATTTTTCAAAAATACCTTTTCTTCGACGACGTCTTCAATTCCATCGCTCTTTAGGAAAGAATGAAAATTATTTAAACTTAAATAAACTTCAATTAAGACTAACCTGAGTGAGAGACTTAGCTTTTCTATTACCACTCTTATCAGTGACGAACACCTGGATCTCCTCTTCTTCTTCATAAGTATATCCTTCATAGCCTGGCTCTATCTTTCTTATGCAGTGCCTGTTATCTCTGAAAAAGTAATATTTTCCATCCTCTAATTCGATGGCACCTGTCAGTGATCCAGGCAATTTATCTGCGGTCTCTTCAACAGGTTTGGGGCCATTATCTTTATTTTTCTGTACGGCATCATTAGCCACGACATACTCCCAGGCCTTTTAATTCAAATTCAGTCATGAACATGGTCAATATAACTAAACATGATTATAATTATACCTGCTCTCCATCGATGAGAGCCAGTTTGCCTTCAGGTAATACCACAACTGTAGGAACATCACCCTTTGCTAGAACATTAATTGAAAATTGAAATACTAGAATGAAAATATACAAGAGTTTGAAAAAATTATGTCTCATTTCCCTAGATTCTATTATAATTGAGTATTTCCATTGTTCATAAATACGATTTAAATAATAAAGAATCAAATCTGGTTTTCATTCATTAGTAAATTAATTTTTAATCAATAAAACCAGACGTAACTCGTAGTATGAATGACCAAGTAGCAAATTTTAATATCAAGTTTCTGTACAATCACTTAATTACTCATTTAATTGAAATAACAAACTTTTTTTTAATTAAATAAATTACAAGAATTTAGAAATTATTTAATAATTATATCAAAAACATTTTTAAAATTCATATTTAATTTAATTTGTTTTTATGGCTTTCCCTTTAATTTTGTGAACTTTTTTATGAAATGTTATTAAATAATAATAATAATGTTCATGATCAAATAGATTCACCACAAAACACATTTATTGATAGGATTCATAGTTGAATTGATGGGACAGTTGAACGCATTGGCAAAAGACTGAAAATTAGATAAAACTCCATTCACTCTGAATCGGGAGGGGCTGTGCTCGTCGTCGGCAAACACGCTCTTCAACGCCTGTGGTCTTACATTATCGCACCATAGCTTCGAATATTAAATAAAATGTCATTTAATTATTTTTTCTGCAATTTTGTGATAACTAACTGTTGCAGAAGATATGAAGAATAGCTGATCAGTTGTGTATTTACTCAAAAATGGCATTCTCTTAGTCCGACCCTTTTGGTGATTACATGTTTTATAAGCTCTGTAGGCCTCCCTTATACCTCCATTATCTGCAGTGTTTTCTGTTTTTGTATTCTCTCCGTTGACCTAAAATTAAATTTTATTAATAACTCATTTATTTTGACAATTATTTTGATTTTCTTTACACAAAACCCGGAATCACAGAATCTGTTGTATTGTTCAATAAAACACTGTTCCCTTTCTTCAAATTTATTCTGGGTCAACTCATCCCAAATGGAGCCCAGATTACCCCTCTCATCGAATTTACTTCCTTTACATGATAAATGAGAAAATATATGAAAACAATTTTAAAACAATCTTTTAATTTAAATACCGAAAGAATCGAAGCCATGGGTCAGTTCGTGTCCTATTATCTATTTAAGTCAATAAAAAATAATTATCTAGTTATTTAAACAGCGTAAATAACATACCAGTCCCATTCTAGCAAAATTGACTTCACGGGGATTATTGACAGCGAACAGAGCGTTGATTAGCGCCGCGGGAATTGCTTTCAAAAAAGACAACATTTTTTAAAAATTTCTTCAAAAGTTTATATTATTTTTAAAATTACTGATTGAGTTATCTGAAGGAACGTATGCAGCGTTGACTGTCGTCGGATCCATTGGCCAACTATTTTATAATTAACGAGATTTAACTTAAATATATTCGAGGTAAAAGTTACCTGATTGTCTTATTGACCGGTTTGTTGATTGAGTTAAATATATTGAACATAATTCTTCGCAAAAGATGCACGATACACTCAAAAATCTTTTGTTTTTTACAATCTTTGCGCTGGGTAATTAACGAGAGCATTAATTATTTATTAATTTAACATAAACTGAAACATACTAGATCATAGATATTTTCCAGAGTTCTGTCGTCATAAAGCCATTCAGGGTATCCAACATTTTTAGTGACAGCCCTAAGTTTATTGAGGGAACGGTGACGCGTAAATCTATCTAGTACTGTGTTTCTCTGAATTAATTCGTGAAATGAACCTTGAATATACTCAACAAGCTCAGTTGCCTTTTAAATAGAAAACTCAATTAAAATTTGATCTTAAAAAATGATGAAAAGAGTACCCGGATCTTAGTCTTGTTAGGAAAGTATTGTTGAACAAACTTGCGACTAATAGCGAAAGGCATTGTACTTCTGATCAAATCCATGCATGTCTTCCAGTGTTCAGTTTGCTTTTCAACCCCGAATAAAATTTTTTGAAATTCAAAGTTGAGTTTTCTGAAGGCTTCCACAGAATATTCGCCAAAATCTTTAATTAATACAAAACCTAAAAAGTTTGCGATTACTGTGTCTGAGGTAACGGATAGTATTCTGGGTAATTGTTTGAAGAACTCCACATCAGTCAGAACACAGTAGTCGTCGTATTTGAATCTGTGTCGTGAGTTGATAAGGGAGTACACTTTATTAACAAATTGAAGCCAATCTATTTTATTGGATGATAATTCATTAAGCTCTTTGAAAGTCATCTTGTTATATTCAGCTTCCACGTCTGATTCATCAGTTTCAATCTGAAGAAATTTAACAGAATTAACAAGATACTTTAAAAATCAAGTTTACTTTACTTCACCCAGTTGTCCAGAAAATACCATTAAGTCAAAGATCTGTTGATGGGTTTTGTCGTTGTCTTTGCCACCCATTATCTTAACAATACCTAAAATATACTTGAGCAATAGTTTGATTGCATTTTCTTCAGATTCCTCTTCGTCTTCTTCTTTTGGTTTTATTTTATGCATCATTGGAGGGCTTTTAGGAACGGGTCGTTTACGAGTCCTATATTTCATTTTTCTGAATAAATTTGGTCTGAATAAGAGGTCAGGCGCTGAACCAAACTAAGAGAAAATAAGATTTTATAACTCAAGAGTCGTTTCTGACAAATACAGACGTATAATATATTTCTGCTGTTATTCTTGAAATCCTGGAGGACAGTCATATCAAAAATACCACTTTCGGCGTAGTATGCATTAATTTTAGCAAGAGCATCAAAGCGGTTATAGTTTTGCTTATTAAAAGGTGCTTTTTCTCCTATCAGAGGCCAACCACCAATTGTTTTCAATGCCATTATAAGTGGCTGAACACCACGTGATTCAAGTGTCTCTTATTTAAGATTATAATAAACTTGTTAAGAGAGAGCAAGTGAATGAGCTTGATACTTACCCCTATCATTGCATCCCTGGAACATTTTAGAAGCATATTTAGTGGGTTTGGGATCAAACTTCTTGTTGGGTTGACTCAACTGTTTTCTTAATATTTGCTGAACCTTTTCATCGGCCTTTTCAAGACTACCGAAAGAGATCATGTCTTCGGGAATAACCGACTTTTTAGAGTATTTTCCGCAAACAAACTGATAGAAGTCATCGCAGGGGTCAACACTTTCATCGATCATTCTTTTAAACTGTTTGCCTAACTTTCGGCACTCTTTTGAATCACACATTTTATCACAATTTCGACAATTCTTAGCTTTTCTTTTTACTCTTAGAACACTTTCCCGCCTTATGTTGATAATTGAACCTGGATGATATGAAGAAATTAGAATTTATTAACCGCTTGATAAATATTCTTAATAACCATTTTCATGAGAATTATTATTATTATTAATATTATTATTAAAAATATGATTATTTTTGAGGATTAATAACAAAATAATTGTACAAAAAGTTATTGAACACCAAATAAATAATTTCCAAAACGGGATATTCCACGGGATATGTATCCGACCCATAGATAATAACTGATTGGATCGGAACACATTTGTATTACTGTTAAAAATGAGTCTTAAAAATGAAAAATACGACAAAAATTAAATAAATGCCTTAAAAATTGTGAAATAAGACAATAAATACAACTAATTATGAGAACTATATTTTGAAATATATTTATGAGAAGAAAAAAAACTGATTTGCAAAACGAGTTCATAAAACTATGCAAACCTGTAATCATTTTAACCACAATATGAGAATCGGCTCAACTCTGCTAATAATTAGCCTGATCAATTAATAATTGCGATTGCTTAATACCAGTGGTTTCGTGATTGCTTTGTTATTTAAGTGAAAGTTATTTGATTTTTAACTGTTTTGCTCTGATTATTAAATTACTATTTTTAGCCGCTTTTCGTGTATTGTTTTAATGGGGTTTTAGATAACATTATTCAACAAATTATTATTCTCTAAAATTTATTATAACTTTGTTTAAAAGTTATTGTTTATTAAATAAATTGCTTGAAGTGAAAGCTAATTATTATCTTTGTTTTATTGTTTTGTTTTTTTAAGTAGGCTGGATGAAATTTTCATAATTTTATCCTTATAAATCAAATTTTAATTCGTGTGAAAATACAATTCATAACGAAATACAGTAAATAATTGGATTCATATTTCAATTGATTGATTGGACAGTTGATTGTTGTATTGTTGAAGGACTGGGTGTTGGCCAGACTTCACAATGAACTTGGATGGAATGACTGTGAATAACAATTGTTTCCTCGATCCTATTATCTTTTTTTCAATAATAAGTTATTTTATTTCCTTTAATAATTGTTTTCTTTATTATTCGATTTTATTTCCTTTAAATAATAATTTTTCAAAAATGAACTTGTTTCATTTTTTAAATTTGACCCAAAAGGCCAAGAGTATTTCACCATAAAATACATTTATCCTTCCGATTCATTTTTGAATCGGGGGAACAATTGAACGAATCAGCAAAAGGTTTAAAATTGGACACGACTCCATTGACTCTGAATTTACCCGGACTATGGACATCATTGTATATTACAGGCAGGAATTCCGGTCTTATGTTTTGACACCAGAGCTTCAAATGAAATAATGATATAATAAATATAATTTAAACAATTATTTTTGACAAACAGTTGCATAAGATATGAAGAATATCTGTTCGGTTGTGTATTCCACAAATGGCAGTCTCAAAGGCACATCATAATTCTGATTACCCAAGTTTACAGCCTGGTAGGCTTTGTGAGCTTCTCTCATTCCTCCATTATCTGCAGTATTTTCTCCCAGTGTATTTAGCCCATTAACCTGTTAAAATGGAAGCTATAAACATGCACATTCTTAGATTGGCGAACTTACACATCGTCCCAAATCGCAGTAAGCGTTGTACTGATCAATAAAACATTTTTCTTTTTGTACAAGTCTCAATTGTGTTGGAGCGTCAAATATATTATTTAGATTACCCTTCTCATCAAATCGATTGCCGAAAATGTCGTAAGCATGAGTCAATTCGTGTCCAATTATCTGAAAAATAATTTTGATAATAAATTAATCAAGCAATTTAACACAATTTAATACCAACCACTCCCAGTTTTCCATAATTCAATTGACGAGGGTTTTTCACGTCATACATTGCATTGATCATTGCCACTGGAATTGCTACCAAGATAATGTTAGATATGAATTAGAGATAGCCAAACACGACTGCTCCAGTGAGGGGAGGGGGAATGGCGAAGGAGGAAATTTTTAAGACTTTTTAAACAACATTTAAAATTCAATTAGGTCCAAAATTTTCGAATTCAAGGGGGTTTCAGCTGAACTATTAATTATGTCTGATATGAATGTACTTAATCATTTTAACATACTTATTGAGTTTTGAATGGGGAAGTAGGCGGCGTTTACAACAGTCGGGTCAAAAGGAAAACTATTAAAACAAGAGACCATTTAAAATCAATTTAATATTGAATATAATTTTAAATATAACCTGGCTATTTCTCTATCAATAGGCTCATTTAACGAGCATAACATTGTAAATTCCAAGCTTTGTAATAAGTGTATAACGCATTCAAAAAACAGTTTTGGATTACATTTTTGCTTCTATAATGAAAATAAAATTAGTGACCAATGTCAAATATGTCAAATCTTTGTTCCAAATTTACTAGATTATAGAGGCTGTCCAGTGTCTTATCATTGAATAGCCAAACGGGATAACCGATGTTGTCTTTGATTGCTGTTAGTTTAGTCAGAGCCCGTCCTCGAGACTGATCGTCTAAAACCTCATTTTGTTTAATGAGTTGACCAAAAGCATTTTTAATATTAATTGTTAACTGGGTTACCTATAATTCGTATTAAAATAAACTAGATGATTACAAGCAGATTATTGTTACTTACCATGTCTTTTGTTTCTTTAGTGAAGGTTTTTTCCACATATTTACGACTTACAGCAAAACCCAAAGGACTCTTCACTTCTGTAACACAGAATTCCCATTGAGGTTCTTGTTGTTCAATATGAAAGAGCGTCTTCTTAAGTTGAAAGTTCAATTTTCTGAAATCTTCAGTTGTGTAAACACCTAGATCATTACAAAGTATCTCCCCTATAAAATTAGCTTGCACAGTTTTTGGTGTTTGGGACAACACATCTGGCAAATTCTTGATGTAATTAACATCAGTGACAATCACTACTGTACTATAGCTGAGCCTAATCTCGCAACCGCTCAATTCATAGATCCGATTGAAAAATTGAAGCCAGTCAATTTTTCCTGATGTTAACACTTCTAAGTCTTTGATTGTCATTCTGTTAATTTGATCTTTTAAAGTTAGTCCTGGTGTTTGTATCTAATTAAAAATTAATAATTTTCATTAGAATAACTAATTAATCTTGGTAGCATAAAACTCTACCTGAGAAAGTTTATCTGAAAAGATAAAAATATCTATTATCTGTTGGACGGCTTCATTGTTAACATTTCCGCCCAATATTTCAACCATTTTCAAGATATGTTTGACAATGATTTCAAATAAAGTTTCTTTCTTCAAACCCTGTCTTCTTTTAAGCTTTTCAGTCATTACTGGTGGCGAAGAGGGTATAGGTATGTGTCGAGTTCGGTTTTGAATTTGATCCAAAAGGTTCGCTAATAAATGTACTTGTGTGGAAGGACTAAGCTATGTAAATTTAATTTAGCATCTTGTTCAAATTTCAAATTAAGTGAGTTCATACATAAAGAAGATTTTTAGTGACATCCTTCAGGTCTGGATTGACAAAGACATCAATGATACCATTCTCGGCATAATTTGCTATTAATTTTGGTAATGATTTCCCAAATAGATTATAATTTGATTCATTGAATGGAATAACATTTTTGATGAGAGGCCATCCACCCACTCCTGCCAATGTATTTAATAAGGGTTGAACACCACGGGATTCAGTTGTCTCTTATTTTATTATTAGAATTTGGATTAAATGATTGATATCTTGAATAAAAAATTAATTTAATTCTTACTTAAGTCAGTGCACGCTCTGTACATATCTGTGGCATATTTCACAGAAAATGGATCTTTCTTAGAGTTTGGTTCACTCAATTGTTTCCGAAGTAGGCGCTGAAGCTTATCTTCTTCAGCAGAGAAAGAAATACTAACGGATGTGCTGTCGGCTGGTATTTCCGTATCTCTAGAATACTTTCCACAAACGTATTCATAGAAGTCATCGCACGGGTCTACTGTCTCATTGATCAGCCTTTTAAACTCTTTTCCAATTTTAAAGCACTTCAAGCTGTGGCAAACTCTCTCTTTGTTGTATTTTTCTGGTTCATCAAGCTCATTATAATCGTCAAAACTGTTGTAATCTTGTTCTAAACTATTGTCACTTCTATTCTGAACAGAAATTTGACTGAAAATTAATAAAAGAATTGAATAAAAAGTAAATATTTTCCAAAAACCCATTTTTTATAAATGAAATGAATTTTTTAAAAATTTACTTTAATATATATATTTGATGAGCAAATGGATGAAAATTTAAGCCTTTATATCTGTTCTTCAATTAAATGGCCTAGTTCTAATTTATATCCATATCTTTTGTTCTTAAAATTAATTAAATTGTTTGAAACCATTTGTTGGTTTAATTTCAATATTTTTGGTATTAATTGTTATCATTTATTATTGATTTGTTTTATTTGTGGACTCATTTATTTTTTGTAAAGATTAGTAGATTTTATTAAATTTGATAATTGATTGAAAATATGTTTTAATAAATAAAGATCAGGAGAGGTATACCAAAGTTACTAAAAATATAGAAATATAACAATTTGTTGAAAACCAATTTATTATTTAATGACATATTTATCATTAATTACCAGGTTAACCTAGTCCAGGTTAAGATAATATGATGTATGTGCAAAATTTTCAATTTTATTAGCATCTAGCAAATTGAAAAGTGAAGAAAATTAAAAGCTAAAGTTAATTGATTTAATACATGTCTACATGTACATTTTCTTATTTTAACAATAATTATACATGTTAGCTTGCTTATTTTTCTATTAGAAATTTGTAAATCAAAATATAAAATATTGTTTGAGCTTGGCAATAATCGGTTAGTTGTAATAATTATTGATATAATAATAATGTTTTGAGAATATAAAAAAAAGTTCAGGACTTTTGGAGTCCAAAATTTGGACAGGCTAAATAATTTGCAGAATATTATGTATGTAAAATAGATTAAAAACAACTGTAAAACACCAATAAAACAATTGTAACTTTGAAATTATCATGTAAATCTAAACTTTTATTGCTATTATAAGAATTTTTGTTTAGTGAACTCAAATCGTTTTGGTTTTATTGGGTTTTTATAGGTTTTGATGTTTTGATAAGTTTATAATAAACAACAAAAAAGATAATATTTATTGTCTCACAAATATTTGGTATTTAAGGGAAGAGTCAGTCACTTGAGTCGTTCATTAATTTATTTCAGTCTTTCTTTTGATTTTCAATGGAATCCAATAAGAAATATGTTATCATTGATACCGACTCTGGTGTTGACGACGCATTGGGTCTTATGCTGGCCTTTGATTACCATAAGAGAGGACTGATTGAGATTCTGGGGATAACCTGTGTCTACGGAAACGTAAACGTCGATAAAGTAGTCAGAAATGTTTTATTAACGCGAAGAGTTTGTGGGACACAGGTTTGTAACCTTCTATTAACGTTAAATTTAATCTTGATCAATTTTTAGGATGTTAAAGTATATAGAGGAGCGACCTCTCCACTATTGGACACCAAAGGTTTTGAAGATGGCTTCTTTGGTAATGATGGACTTGGGGACAGCACAAAATCCATGCCTTCCATTGATATTGAGATTGAGAGCGAGTCTGCAGTCAATGCATTGATAAGACTTACAAAACTCTATCCAAAACAGATATTGTTATTAGTTTTGGGTCCTATGACTAACCTTGCTCTGGCCAGTCAATTAGATTCTAATTTCTTTACTAATCTTAGACAGATTGTAGCAATGGGTGGACTCTTAGATGTGTTGGGAAATGTAGGTCCAACCACTGAATTCAATTTCTATAATGATCCGGATTCAGTTCATGTAGTTCTTACCAATAGTTCACCCTGTCCTCTTGCCTTTTGCACTTGGGACGTGGCTTATAGACATAGAATACCATGGGTGAGAAATAAAATTATTCTGAGCAAAAATTAATAAACTAGGTGGTATTTAGAAAATATTTATCAACCTGGTCAATACCAAGACAGAACGGGCGGATTTTATCGGCAAAATATATAATTATTATTTTGAAGATAAAATCTATGGCTAGTATTTAATGAATTAGTTTTGACCTTGTTAATTCCTAACTTTTATAGGTCCTGAAAAACTTGATGGTTTGATTCTCTGTGACATCCTATGCGTTATTACTGGAATCTTTCCTGAACTGGTCTTAGAGAGTGAAGACTACCCGGTTTCTATTGAATTACGTGGTCAACTGACTAGAGGACAGTTAGTTGTTGGTCGCACTCAACTCATCTTTCCTTTTGTTGGCTCACGAAATGTTCAATTTATTAAAAAATTAGATTTACAAAGATCAATTGAATTAATTACACAAATGGCTCTGAGAACAAAATAAACCTTGTTTATTAATAACCTTGTTAGTTTATTTTATTTATAATCTTGTTATATATCCATCTTTTATTTGAATTGTGTAATTGGTTATTAATTCCTGCAAGTTCATACTTGTTTCAACGCTTTTCAGTGTAGTATTGCTAATGTTTTCAACAGTTTTCACATTTTCACCATGTTTAAAATCTTGCAAAGTTTTCTCTGTTATTAAATGTGGATTCGATATATCGCTTTCGAAGAGGGACTTTACGATACCACTAAAAGGTTGGGTTATAAAAAGGTTGAGAAATATCGATAATATTAAAGTCAAAACAAAGTCAAAGGGAATTATTTGGGCCTAAAATACAGATAAAACTAATTATAAACCAATTAAATATCAATATTTTCATACCATATAAACATCAGTCACTCGGATTGGGTCTCGAACTGATGAAATCCTGTACATTATCGGAATAGTATGTA